>APFE030323762.1:38790-60531 GCA_000404065.3 Pinus taeda
TATTCATATTTATCTTCAATTCTTCCATCTTATCATCCATGCCATCAATTTTAGCTTCTACGTCTTTCTTTAAACCATAAATCTTAGCTTCTACATATTTCCTTAAACCATCCATCTTAGATTCTTTTGCTTTTTGTGCAAGTGACACTTGTTGCACTTGTTCTTGTAATTTTGATATATCATATAGCATTTCTTCTTCTTCTTCATGAGTCATGCTAGAGCTTCCAGGCTCCTTACTAGGTGTTTGCATTTTCTTACCTCGGGGCATCAGTTACCGATAATAATGCTCTATTATGCCCTTTGAATTCCTTCAAAATAAATTTTCAAACCAAGCTTAAGCAAAAATTTAGAAAAATCTACACACCTATTTTCACTTTGTAGGAGATCAATATTTCCTTTGATGTCTCTCTATACTTTCAGATTATCTGGTTCTAAGATTGTGACCTACAGTAGCACTCTATGTCCTCTTTCCAATGCCACTAGTCTGATCCAAATTGGATTGTCCAAGGAAGATTTTTGTGAAATCTCCCACAATGACCTGATTATAGACTAGTTCAGTAGAGCAAACTTGTACGACATGCCATGAGTCATTGTTTCAACCTTTGGCTTTGAATAATATATAAAAGAAACTATAGTCCATCCTCTTTTTGCACCTTCTGATGAAATTTCAATCCGATGCTCAAATAGAAAGCTATGACGATTTTCCCCAGGTCACCTGTTTGGAATGTAATTCAGGAGTCTGCAAGAAGACCAACTTCCTCAGATCATATCTCTGCAAATATAGTGTGAAAAGCTCTGCAATTCGGACTTGAGGTTAAACACGATTTCTTCTCAAATGGGGTTTTTTTTTAGCATCTGAAATGTCGGAGAAACAAAGTTATAGCAAAAATTCCATGATTATCTATTTGGAGTAGCGAAACCCTAGAATCCAAAGCTCTGATACCAAATGCTATGAACCCAGCTCAAAAAAAGATAGAAAATATAGATAAACACCTTAGAATTCAGCCTCTTTGAGGGGGCAACCTCCTTTACATTACATAAATGAACAATTCTTGGATGATTCAAATGACAAAACCTCCTTTCTATATATAGGAGTCTAAGGAGTCACAATATAAATCAGCCGACCTAACAATAATAATATAAAGCCACAAAAATAACAATAGAGGGATTCTATGGGGCACACCAATAACAATATGGGGGAAATAGGGGCACAACAATATTAATAAGGGGTATAACTACAATAGTAATGGGGTAATCACTAGTATTATAGGGACCCAACATAACCTCAAACCACTTGCAGTTCAACAACTAGCCCTGCTGAACCAGAGAGGGATTTGTCTAATGATTTCTTAGTGAATAACTGGAAAATAAGTGGATTTTAGGCTAGATGTATAAGTCTTGTTTGAGTATTTTGAAATTTAGGGTTTTTAGGTTGTTGGACCAGGGATGAGAGCAAGCAATTAGGTCAAAGTGTTAAAGGTTTGCAGTAGCAAGCATAAAAAGGAGCTAGATAACAATGTTTGTGGTGAATTAAAGATTTTGGTCAATGTAGTTTAGGGTCTTAAAATTTAAGAAGTCATAATGAGCATGTATTAGCATGAATTCATTAATCTAGAAGAAGAGATACATAAACATGATTTTCCACAAAAACAGAGCTTTGAATTAAATAATTTTGCCTATATGACTCTAAGGAAAATCACAAGAAGAAAGCAAAGCATGTTAAGATATATGAATTCATGAGTAACAAACTGATATAGAAGGGAAACAACACCACAAACTCGCTGAACAAGTATTGAAAAATAGCTACAACTACTCCTTGATTAACTGTATGAAAGCATAAAGATATAAGTCCTCTCCTCTGAATTCTAGCCCTTCTCTCTGAATGAGCAATGATACATATAGACTCAATAAAACAACTTTCCCACCTTCAGGAGTCAAATTCCTAAGTGGTGGAATTGTTTCCAAGATTCACTCAACCAACAAGTGAGAGTGAAAAGGTAAAAAACAAACTCTTCTTTTAGATTTTGATTTGAGTTTTGCTTCTTTTATGACGCCTAATTAACCATAAAAACAACCTATCATGCCTATTTATTTATGATTACATCATCTAAACCTCAAACTAATGAAGTTACATAAAGAGTTTAACTTTGGCCAAGTCAAACTAAAAACTTGGGAAATTACACACTGACATTTTTAAATAAAAACTCAGAAATTTTTTAGAAGTGCAACGCTAACTTTGAGGCCACTTTTAGGCATCTTTCAGAGGTCAAATTTGAAAGCTGAGAGAACGGTCAACTAGCCTTGCCTGTCTAACTTCCATATCATCTTGAATTTTTGAAAATTACCCATGGGAAGGTTTTTAAAAATTGATTCTTCCAAGGTGACTCTATAAGCGTAGCGCCCATCTAAAATAGGAGGCAGAAAGGTGATTTCGTGAGGGTTTTTGGCCTTTTCTACTCGTCAGAAGCTTAGATTTTGGAGTGCCAATAGTCAAAATTGCATGTATAGGTCATTATGAATCCAAATGTGCAAGACATTTTACGTTTGGATATCTCCACACTAAGAGCAACATCCAGGTTGCTGCTTTTATAGCTTACACTACGTTTTTTTTTAAATAGTAAAAAAAACATCAAAATTTTGAAAATGACATAAATATCTCCAAATCTTCTGAAAATTGTTGAGTGAATCTATAATATGATATGTTATGCCATGAGGGAGGCCTCAATAAGTAAATCAAGCTTCTCCTTGTCCTTTTGGCTTGTTAGGGTTTACTTGAGCTTCTTCTTCAAATGCTTGACCCTTATGTTGCAAATCATGTTCCTGGTCTAATAATGATGGGCCATGTGCCTCAATAGCTGGTTGTCCCTGTTGGCTTTGTCAAGAAGCTTCCATAGGCGACCATTGACCTTACCTAACCAATACTCTCTATCTTCACTGATCTCCAAGGAAATTTTGTCTTCAATGTCCAAGTCTTCATCTAGTAGGTTATGTTCTTTTTCTTTATTCAATGCCCTTTTGAGTCCTTTGGTCCTTGGTTTCTTCTTTCCAACTTGTTTTTCCTGTTCATCATGTTCAGCAGGCTCTAAAACTGCTTTACCTTTGCCTCCTTGTTGCAACACCTTGGATTTATCTTTATCCATGATTAACTCTTTGGCCTTAAGCTCACTGCTTTCTTGCTCAAGGAAGGAAATGATGAATCTTACTCATTCCATATTGTCCATGAGCTCTCTGATTTGAGAATCCTTCTCTTTGATAATTTGTTGCAAGTTTGAAGGCTCATCTTCTGCCTCTAAGTCAACTAATTCAAAATCATGTTAAATTAACTCCTCATCCTGTACCTGTGATCCCTGTTTTGCTGATGTAGAAGGGAAGGCCTCTTCCATAATCTGTGTCGAAAACACTTGCCAATTTGCTGCAAACACTAGCCTAGGTCCTCTCTGATTCTTGACCTCTTTATCCTTTTTATTATTTTTTCTCTTCTTAACTTTCTTCACTGCAATACTGTTAGATGGTCTTACTTCCCTTTGAGGCACTGATGATGGTGATGGAATAGGTTTAACACACTAAGTTGGTGGTGTAGTGAAGATATCATTCTGAATGAAGGTTTCCCATGCAATATTTAGTTGATTGAGGTGATGAAGGACATATATCTTGATTAGAAAGTGATGGAAAAGACTATTCGTTTGTTGTTCATATTCTTTGTTCTGTACAATCGAAGCCATCTTTTCAATGCTCCTGTACAAATTGTAAGGGATGTTGAGAAATTTCACCCTAGTGAAATGCATACGAAACCTGATGCGATAGGTGTATAGCCTGGAAAATATACCATCACAAGTGAAATATTTCATGATGATTTTCATCATGGGAGAAAATTTGTCCAAAAGGTGACCAAAAGGAAAAACTTTCTTTGTGTCATTTTTGTATTGTGCCTTGAGAAATGGTTCATATTGTTGGGTATCTATATCTCTTGTCTTAAACCATTTTTCACCCACATTGGGTATCCCTATGGCTGCAGCAATGATTTCTGTGGAGATGGAGAAGGTTACCCCTGCAATGGTCACTTGGTTGTCTTTGAGATTTGAGATGAAAACCCTGGTCAAAATTGGATTATGCTTTACTCTTTGAACCATTTCATAAAAGTTAAAAAAACCTACATGTTTGAAATAATCTACTATCATGGGTGAGGCCAACAACTCCCTAGTGTCTGCTAGCTCTAATCTCAATATTTTCCCTCCCTTTTGGTATGTTTTCTTGTCTTGATCTATGGTTTTTCCTTCATCTTCTGTAACATTCCTTTCTTACTCCATCATGTTTTTTAGTTTAGAAACCCTAGGGGAAAGGTGAAGGGAAAGGGAGTGGATAATTGTGTTAGGGAGTTGGTATATGTTAGGGGAAAATTTAGGGAAGTGGGAAAGGGAATTATAGAGCTTAGGGAAGTAATGAAAGGACAAAAGGCTTAGGGAGATAGGATAGGGAATTTAATTACAGGGATGTGAGTTGGGAATGTAGATTTAGGGTTTTTAAGAGGAATTCTAGGGTATGAAAATGAAAGAGTATGTAGGGATTTAGAGGAATGGTATAAAATGATAAGGGAATGGATAGGGTGCAAGGAAACTAGGGTTTTAATATTTTAAAACAAATTCAATATTTGAAGGAAGATTCACACCACAAATTAAATCACCATAGGAAGAGCGAGCTAAGAGTATGCCACCTACTTGAAAATGAAACCAATTTATGCTGTCACGTTGTGGAGGTACCTGGCGACAAGCTTGGAGCACTTGGATAAATATTGACTCTGATCTGGGCAAAGCGCAACAACTCGGGGAAAAATGCAGCCCTTTCAGGGAAAAATGCAACGACATATATCACAAACATTTAAAGAATAGTAATACAACATTTACGACATACGCATGAAAGTGTGCTGCTAGACGAGCCTCGGTTATTTAGAAAAAATTCTAAGATACATCAATACAATGGACACCACTAAATCCAATAATGGATCATTAAAGAAACCACTTTCTCCTCCAAAATAACTATCTTCTTCTCTAATTCTTGGTGGGAGGAGCCAAGGTGAAAAGTCTTTTGCATGAGATATGAGGGTCTATATATAAAATTGGGGCGAATCTTCATTCCCCTTGTAACTTTTGGACTACCCTCATGACTCTTTGACTTCCATATGACCTTTTGACTCCTTCATGACTTTTCACATTCTGTAGATGACTCTTGGACTTCCACTTTACATTACATTCTCATACATTGAAAATTACACAATCGTATCAACAAATGATGTGGAAAATGATGAGTCATATAACATATTGACATGACACCTTGACAAGACATGACATGACATTGATGACATGGACTGAATGATGATATGGCAATGTCAAGCCATTCTTTCTGCTACTATATTTGTGTCTTCTTGAAATACATGTTCCTCTTCTTCCTCATCCATTACCCTTGAAGGTAGGGAGTATTTACTATGATCTTGATCTTCATCTACTGTCACAATTTGGTGTCCTTTCATGTTCCCGTTCAATGATAACCTATATTTGTAGTTGCATAGGTCTCTTCTAGAATGGTCATCTTCTTCTTCTCCTTAATCAACATCTTGTCATGACAAGACTTAATACCTACAACTAGAAACAACTCATGACAAGATGCCATTAGTTCAAAAACTCCTAGTTTAACATGCTTTGTAAAAATTGCTGACTGAGCTCGACCTAGGTGCTAGATTGAGGGATTGGCTCAGGGATTGCACAGTGCATAATTTCAGAGGCCAGGAGTTACGACTAAGGCCTGAGACTGCATAGCGCATAGTTCAGGAAGGCAAGGGTTGGGTGACTATGCAATTGAGGATCTCAAAGAGCCAGTCTTAAGGCTTGAAGTTTCCTAGTGCGCAGTTTTGGAAGGAGAGAGGCTTAGGGATTGTGTAGTTCAAAGAAGAAGGTTAAGAGCTTGAGGCTTGACATTGTGCAATCCGTAAGATGAGTTGACTGGGAGGATGAATTGTGTAGTTCTGGAGCTCAAGGGGTGAGGATTGAGCACTGAGACTACGTAGTGTGTAATTCTTGGAGAAAAGAACTGTGGATAACATAGTTCCAAGAGGCAAGGTCTGAGCTTGAGGGTTGATACTATGTAGTGAACAATTCCGGAGGGCTAAGTGAAGGACTATTGCTCGAGTAGGAACTTTTCAAAATTTGGCTAAGTGTGGGATTAGTGAGGTCAAAGTGAGCAAGGAAAACACCTAAACATGATCACACACTTAGAACAATTGACGACACAATGTTGATCACTTAGAACATAAGAACAACATGATCCCCTCAATGCGACGTCAATATGACAACTTTCCCTAGTGCGACACTTAAGATATGCTTTACGACGACATTGAAGACACTTGTGTGACAATGCATGAAACTTTGGGAATGAGTGAGATATATATACATATGATAAACATGACTCATTGGCACAAAAATTACCCCTTGAGACAAACCATAACTCTGATCATGTGATATGCGATAAATTCCATGCTAAAAGACAACAGTTTGGTTTTTTTCCAAATGAGACTTGAAAACTTAGAGAATATATATGGAATGACTCATATTACTAGTGAAAACAACATGCAAGGTCAAAGTAGGCTTTGAAAATTGGATTTAGGATAGAATTTCGGAGGGTTTTGTAGCAATGAAAATGCTTAGCGACACACTGGTTGAACTCCAACTTCTCTGCCTTGGTCTAATATTTTGTGTAGGGTCTAGTTTCTTAGGAAGTATTGATTCACTATGTGGATTAATTTGTCTTTCCAACTTAACCTGATCATATATATAGTCCCCTTTATCCCTTTCTCGGTTGAAAAAATCTATAAGGCCAACCATATCACACTTGTTTAGATTCTGGAGAAGGATGATATAATTTGTGAACTTAAGATATTCAGAGTATGAGCTTTCATCTCTAATGTTGCTCCATTTCCAGCAAACCTGGAGAGTACCCCGACAGAGTCACTACAAGAACATAATAGTTGGTTTGATGCTAATAAGCCTAGACAATACCCCAACAAAGTTACTTGCTTCACCTCGCTATGTAGGAAGATTCTCTCTTCCTTCACCCTTTATTTATTTATTTTTATAAGAATGTGTTTTGGCACTTATTTATTTCATGGGGTGGAAGAGAGATCCCAAATTATTGAGAGCATAAGAGGTTTTTCCTTCAGAGAAGCATATATAGACCTTTGATATGTGTTTTCTTGTTTAGATTTTCCCCTTCTCCTTTTGATCTGGATTTAAACAGGAAAGCAACAAAATACAGAGATAACCATATACACAAAGATGCAGCCGAAATAATGCTTCAGTGCATTAATGTAAAATACTAAAATATGCTTACAAACAGTAATGGAAATAAACCAGCTAGGGCGATGATAGCTTATCTCTGAGAAGAGATGTGGTGGCTACATGCTTTTCAATTGTGTTACAATAAGGCTTGAAGGCCTATTTATTGTTGAGAAACAATGGAAAACCCCTCACATCTCAAAACCTAACCCTAGAAGATGAAACACCAAATTGTGGGCCCCGTTAGGGTAAATTGGTACATCAATTTCCCGGGGTCGTAAATTTGGCATACGATCTCCGTTTGACACGTACAATAGCTCGTTAGAAAGATCTATCTAAGAACTACCACTTTGGGAAGAGCAACATTGGTCCTTGAACCCATGTTGCCCCCATATTTCCTAAAAAACGTCATTTAGGGCCCCAAAATGGCTCCGGAAGTTCAGGACCTAAAAAAATGCTAAAAATAGTAAACTGTGCTACAATTTAGGAAACTGAAAAAACTGAAAGAGACAATTGTGGGGGTCCAAATGGGCTAGGTTGGTGGCCACCAACATCCACCTGGATCATTCCTCCCCCCTTAGGAATCAATGGTCCCCATTGCGTTGAGTTCCTCCCTCAGATGAGGAAGCTTCTGCTGAGCTGGGTCTCTTGTGAGCTGTTTTGCAATCTCTGATGTGTCCAGAAATGGTGGGAAGCATGGTCGACGACGGTCCACATTGAACACTTGGTGCAAGCCAAGGAATGGAGGAATGTTGTGCTTCAAAGCATTGTTGCTCGTAGCCTTGGTACTGGTGTAAGGACCATGTCAAAGTGGTCTGAGTTTCTGATGGGTTCTGGGTAAGGCATTCTCTCTGCAGATGTAACCAAAATTTGTTGCCCACCTGAAACTTGTGTGGTACCCCTGTGGGTGAGGAGAAGTTGTTCCTGTGTTCTGTCATGACCGTATCCCTTTGTGGTGGTCATGGATGTAGCAACGATCTTCTCCTTACTTTGGGTGCGAACCAGACAGAAAATGAATTTCCTAGTCTGGGAGATGAGCTTGATGCGTTTCTTGGCAGTGATCAAAGAGGTGGCGATAGGTGGGGCTACCTCCGGTGTCCTGTCTAATGAATTATCCAAAGAAATAATGACAGCATGAGGCCTTGACTCATACACAACATGTTGCCCCGCCAAGTATGGTTGGCCTAATAGTAAATCGCAAACATCTAGAGGTGTAACATCACACAATACCTCGTCTGTGAAGGGCTTGATGCTGTAGGGAAGGCAACACTTTTGGCGAACTTTGAGATGTCGTCATTTGTGAGGCCACTCGATACTGTACAGCTGTGGGTGTGGTGTAGTTAGTAGGCCCAACTGCTTCATGACCTTTGCTGAAATGAGGTTCTTTGGGCTGCCACTATCAACAATGAATTGTAGCAGCGAACTCTTCACCCACACCTGTAAGTGGAAAAGACGCTCCCCCTCCTCTCGGTCTTCGGGCTCATTCTTTTGGATCTTGGTGGTGGCAACAATGGTGCTGGGATCCGCATTAATGATCTGCTTCCCTTTGCCATTCCCCTTGTCAGGTTTTGGCTCAGGGTTAGAACATGCATCTGATTCAGAAGCCTTCAACTCGACCACCAATGACTGCTTGGTCCGACACTGACTTGTGTTATGAGTGGAACTCTTGTGGAACTCACACCACTTTCCTATGTCCTTCTTCGGCTTCATGGTGTTGTTCTTTTCTTGTGGCTTTGATGGGTTGCCTTGGGTCAACCCGCCTTGGCTTTGTCCTTTAGGCTTCGAATTTGCAGATCCAAAGTCTCTCTTCTTCTGTTTGAACTTTTGCTTGATTTTGACAGTGTATCGGTACACCATGTCGAGTGAGGAGATGTTCAGGAACTCCATCTCTCCCTAGATGTATCTGTGTAGGCAGCCACGGTATTTTAGTACCAAAAGTAGGTCAGAATCTTTGATACCCAACTGTGTGCGAAGAGTGTGAAAAATGTCTGTGAACTCAGGCACATCTTGGTCCCGTCCCTGCCACAGCGTGGTCCATTTGATGTATTTGTCCTCATAGCTTTTGACAGGGTAGTACTGCTCCTTGATGGCATCCCAAAATGAATCCCAGGTGGGTGCGGTTGAAAATAGTGAGCACGTACTTTGATTCTTCTGCTCGCAGTAGGTTTCCCACTAGTCCTTGACGTGCGTGGCTACTTTGAGAAGAGCGAAAACAATCTTTTCCCGACTCGAAAATTCATGAATAGAAAAGTAACCCTCTAGCAGATTTAACCATTTATCTATGGCATCTACATCTATCTAACCCTCGAATATGGGGATTTTGAAATTAACTTGTACCTTAAATGGTGTGGCGTTTCCAGAGTAGCTGTTGGAAGCCGATGTGTCGCCTCTAGGTAGCCGCTAAAGGATCTGCGCAAAGCTGTCCATCATCGCGTTCCTTTGTCGCTCGAGGGCTTCTTCGAGCAATATTTTGATAGGATCTCTTGCCCCCTCATCTTTCTTCTCATCTGCCATGGGAGGACGTCGATATTTGCGAGGCTGGTCTTTCAAAGGTTCGACCAGTTCAAGCCCTAACTCCTTATATCTCGACCTCGTTGGGGACATGCAAATAAAAACAAAGAAAAAAGGAAAACCGCTCTGATACCATTGACCTGGATTTAAAAAGGAATGCAAGAAAATATAGAGATAACCATATACATAAAGATGTATCCGAAATAATGCTTCGGTTCATTAATGTAAAATATTGAAATATGCTTACAAACAGTAATGGAAATAAACCAACTAGGGCGATGGTAGCTTATCTCTGAGAATAGATGTGGCAACTACATGCCTCTGAACTATGTTACAATGAGGCTCGAAGGCCTATTTATTTTTGAGAAACAATGGAAAACCCCTCACATCCCAAAACCTAACCCTAGAAGATGAAATGCCAAATTGTGGGCCCCATTGGGTAAATTGGTACATCAATTTCCCGGGGTCGTAACTTTGGCATACGATCTCCGTTTGACGCGTACAATAGCTCATTAGAAAGACGTATCCGAGCACTACCACTTTGGGAAGGGAAACATCAGTCCATGGACCCATGTTGCCCCTATATTTCCCAAAAAACGTTGTTTAGGGCCTCAAAACGGCTCCGGAAGTTCAGGACCCGAAAAATTTCTAAAAATAGTAAACTATGCTACAATTTAGGAAATTGAAAAAACTAAAAGAGACGGTTGTGGGGGTCCAAATGGGCTAGGTTAGTGGCCACCGACATCCACCTGGATCACCTTTTCTACTTGATTGGATCAACATGCAAAAAAATGAAACATAAATAACTGAGTGTAGGAATGAGGTTCTAGAATAGATATGGGTATCATGGTTTCACACAAATCTCTACTTATGTAATGATCATATTTTCCATCAAAACATCATCGACCAAAAGGTATAAACCAAGATAAAGAAGAAGGACTGAATATTAGGAAAATTTGGTAGTGTCACAAGGCCCTTTTCCATTTTTCACATGCATGGAACGAATAAATAATTTTACATGAGGCTTATTCACAAGAATAAAAGGACAACGAAAATACTGAACATGAAAAACAAAAAAACAAAAACAATGGACTATATACATTGGGTAGGGCACATCCCTAGAAAACTACTGAAAGAATTGCTTCAAATATTGGCCATTGAAAAGAAGAGAGTTAGCCTTCCCATCCAAATATTGGAGGAGAAAAGTGTGATGGCCAAGCTTCTCACAAACAACAAATAGTCTGATCCACAAGGACTAGGACTTAATGTTTCTCCCCTTCTCGTAGTGGGATTTCTCCCACTTCAATACCAGGTCACCCACACTGAACTCCTTCTTCCTCGCATACTTCTTATCAAACCATCTCTTGATACAATTCTGATGAAGAGAAAATTTTTATTTTGCTTTCCTCCTTCTTCCTGTAACTTCAAGAGTATGTTTATCCTACTCTAAACCAAAAGACAAGGCTTACCCTCAGTGTAGAAATTCCTTGTAGATTCAAACTACTAATTGTAATTTACTAGAACAATAAACTTGAATCTACTCTACTGATCAATGGAAACAATTAAACTATCATGAAATCATGAAGCATACAATAGAAATAATTCAATCAACACATTTCACAATGATTTTCTAGGGAAAGCCATAACTAAAAACCCCTACTATCTATATATTGCATTAGTCAAAAAATATGAGAAGAATCCAATGCTTTGCTTAGGCCCAAGCAACATTTGCACTATCTCTATCTATCTCACTACTTCTTAGACACGCCTAGGCCAATACTTAACCAATTTTTTGCTTTCCCAAGTCCCTATTTCCTTGCATTATTTCCATGGGAATTATCCCCCTATTAATTAGGGAAATTCCTCAATATGAATTTCGCAAGCCTCATAGGCCTTCCTTTGACTACATGCACCACTTGTATAATTCATATGATTATACCACTGATAGTACATTGTCCATGAACCCCAATCTCAAGTGGGTAATGCTCAAATCTGACATGCATGAGTTATTTATGAATGAATCATTAGTTAACTAGTTGAACACATGAGCAAGACCCCATTGTCTGACCTCCTACTAGTTCCTCCATCACTTGGAATTAGTTTAAATAATTTCAACTTAGATAAATTGAATTAATTAATTACAACTCAAAATAAACTCAACCAAGGCTCCTATAATGTAGGAGACACTCTAAATGACTCTAGTTAGACCCTCATATGTAAATTAACTGAGCCAACTAAGTCAATTTAACTTAGTTAACTTGTACAAGTTGTATTGTGATGTGTAATTGCCATTTTATTCCTAATTTAATTTAAGGACAAAATTAAATTAGGATTTTCATATTGCATTTTCAATCCTTGTATTCTTGTGAAAGTTGAAGGGTAGGAAAGTAAATGTTTAGAGGTAGGATGACTTCTTTTCCATACACCAGAAAGTAAGGGGAGGTTCTTAGAGAAGGTTTAGGCATGACACGATCAACCCAAATAGCGTTCACCAAAGCATTGTGTCAATTCCTATGTTTAGAGAATACAATATTTTTGATGGTATAGATAAGGTTCTTATTGGTTGACTCAACAAGACAATTCCCATGTGGATAATAGTTAGTTGATTGTTTCAATTTTCTAATGCAAAATCATAAAGTTTAAGGGATGAGAAATAAGTTTCATTATCGAAAACAAGTGAAGTTGGAAATCTGAGCCTAGTGATAATGTTTTTTTTTTTTTTTTCTGGGCAAAGACTAAGCTAATTTATATTAAAAAGATGTAAAAAATATGTACAAGAGGTTTGAACCTCTGAGAGTGCCACTGATGACTGTGAAACTCTCTTTCAAAATTATAACAAAATTGACTGTTCCACTGATGATGAGGAACCTTATACAAGTTGTAGCACAGAGTGGAGTTAACATGAGCAAAATGTTACATATTAGAGGATCTTCCTGGATACTAAACATAAGCAAAGAGATAGAGGAAAATCTGTAGACGTGCCGCTGTTTGCTGGAGTATACTCTAGCCGCCAAACGCCGAGCCAAGAAAACTAAATAGGTAGAGACGAAACAGCGAAATCATGCAAGATGACAAGCAACCAAAACAGAGCAGGAAAACTAACCATACAAAATAGAGCATATTACTTGATATTTTCGGATCCTTGCCCGATGTCCTCGTCTAGGGGCTCCCAGGTTATCTCCACGCCGTCCTGGACATATTCAAGCTTCATTCCCGGTGGCAGCTTGAGATACGACAGGGTGGCAAAGGAGTTTTCCGGCTTCTTGTGCATGCTTTGTTTCTGGGAAGAGATTTGCCTTGTGTCTACCCTCTCCTGAGAAGTCTTTGCCTGTTCTTGAGCCAAATCCAAACTGTTCTTTTCCTGCATGCTCCCAATTTCCTGAAGCACCTCAGCCTGCTCCTCTGTGTGAGCGAAAGTGCTCTCTTCCTCAATTTTTCTCTGCGAGGAAGGGGCATAAGAGCTGTCCTCCATCCACCTGCTCGGCGAGGAGTTGTTCAAAGGAGAAGGCAATTGTTCCTCAGAGGGATCCTTCATACTGACCTCTTCCTCATCTTCTTCCGAGAAGATGACCGTCACAAGAGCCGAAATGAAAGGTTTGTTTGTTCGATGACGATATTGAAACCTGGCAGATTGGACTGTTTTGCTGATGGATTGTCCTGAATCGTCGGATCTGTTCGAAGGCGGCGACGCACAGGCGAGAGGTGAAACCCGGTGAGGGCTATGACTGCCTCTCCCTCCAACACCTCCTCGTTGCCCATGGTGACGCCCACGCCGAGGAGTGACCCTTAAACGAGGAGCCATGTGAATTCTCTTAACAGCGGCGAGAAAGCTTGAGGACAGTGGTTGCCCTGAATCAACCTGGAGACTGGTTATCGCCTGGAGGGAGTCCCAAACAGCCACAGTTTTGAGAATGCTGGTTTCGTCAACCAGGAACTCGTTAATACCACAGAGCCGCTCCTCCCCTGAGCGAATCTCTCTTTCAATTTCTTCTGCTACATTCGGAGGGTTCAAAACAACAGGAACATACACAGGTTTAAGCGAAGCTACAGAGAAAGGCTTGTGCTTACCATAGCCACCTTCCTCATTCCTCCTAAAACCAGACCTTACACTCTCAGCCTGCAACCAGATCTGAACCAGGAAGAATGTTCCGGTGGCGCACTGCTCCATCCTGTTATCACCACAGCTCATGCCTTGGGGTGGACGATGAATTAAATGGCAATGAATGCCTTTCAAGTTTGACGGAATATATCCTGTTACCTTCAACTTGTTCAGCTGCCCGCTTTCCTCTCCGCGTGGCTAGCTATTAACACCTATTCAATGCAGTTCAGACACCCGCATCCGAATGAGCCTAGTGATAATGTTATTCTTGATGAAATTGATGAATTCTTGATCATTCACTTGATTGAGAGGAACCACTTCTGTCCACCATGTGAAGTAATCGATAACAGTGAGAATGTAGTGATGATACTTTGATGAGTGTGGAAATATCTCACCAATAATATCTAAGCTCCATTGTTGGAAGGGTTCTTATACAATGATTGGATGAAATGATGTAACTGACTTCTTATCTCAGCCAACACATTTCTCACAAATCAGATATTTGTGAGCATAAGCCTGAGCATCCTTGAAAAGTGTGAGCCAATAGAAATTGTCCCACAAGATTTTGTGCAAAGTAGTGCAAAATTTCCTCCGAGTGGTCTGTCATGGAGGTCACACAATACCATTTTTGAATCAAGTGCTTCCAAGCATCTGAGAAGAACCCCATTATGGTGCTTCCTGAAAAGCACTTTGTGTACCAAGTGATATGATAAATATTTCAATCTAGGCCAGGGTACCATTATTAAGATACTATTGCATATATGTGTACCAAGAGGTGGATGTGCTAGTCTGGGTATCTTGTTCAATGTTATACATTTCTATTTCATGCTCCCACCCAAAAGAGTCATCTTCTGGTGAACTTGCCACTTTTGTTGCTAATGGGCATATACCATGGCCTTTTATTGTGTGAACTGGTTTGAACCGTATTCTTTCAATATGGTCATCCATTTCACTCTTCTTTCTCCCAAATATTTTTGAACAAACAACAATCTAACAGCTGGGTGTGGAACAAAGATAATGACATGATTTATTAGAAGATAAGGTCTGAAGTGTTTTACCACCATGTAGACTACGTAAGCTTGTTTATCAATGGTAGGGTAGTTTAGTTAAGGTACTTGCAAGTCATAACTTATGAATGATATAGGAAATTCATTATCTTGATCATCCTTTTACGCAAGAACGACAAAAAGAGAAGTATCAGAAGCGAAATGTACAACAATAAATCTTTATCGAAGTTTGGATTGTATAGTGTTGGATATTCTGCAGTTTCTCGCTTAATATGGGCGAAAACATCCTTTTTCATTTTGTCCCACTTATAGATTTCATCCTTCTTTATTATCTCTTGTAGTGATTTGATTATTTGTGCATAGTCAGAGATGAATTTGTGAAGGAAATAAATTTTCCGTAAGAAGGTCTGCATAACTTTCTTGTTCATTGGGAAGGGAATTTGACCGATAGTTTTGACCCATTCAGGGTCCACCTTAATCCCACTCTTTGTGATAATATGTCCCATGATATTATCCTCAGATACTGTGAAAATTCTCTTCTTGGGATTAAGAGATATCTTGTATTTGTGTAATGCTCAAAAATTTGCTTCAAATGAAGCAAGTGATCAAATCTTCTTTTCGAAAACATTGTCTCATAATCTAAGTAGACCACAATTCTTTGTCCAATTAAACTGCAAAATGAAATGTCCATAGCGTGTTGAAAAGTAGCATCTATGTTAACAAGTCCAAAAGCCATTCTTTTAAAGGAAAATGTACCCCACTTAGTTCTAAATGTAATCTTTGTCCTGTCGAGTTTTGACACTAGAACCTGGTTGTATCTAGAGAAACTATCTAGCAATGAAAATATTTTAGACCCCGACTGTTTGTAAAATATGTTCCATCGATGACACTAGATAATTATATTTTTTTGAGGTGTGATTCAATCAACACACATGTGTATTTCCCCAAGCTTCTTCCTTATTGGAACCAAATTAGAGACCCATGTTCAATGGCGAAGTCTAAATATGATCTAAGCATTCAATAGTTTTTCAATTCTTTCTGAATGAGGGGCTTAAGAGTAGGATGAAATTTCCACAATTTCTATTGAAAAGGCTTGGCCCCTTCCTTAATTAGAATCACATTCTAGATTTTTCATGTGTCATAAGTCTTAAAGATAATTTTATTTCTACGTGAAAACATATTGGTACTACCTAAAGAGGTGGATGAAAGCTTTATTCTCTTGAGATGTACAATAAATATCGATATTCACAAACTTCATATCTTCTTATGTATCAAGATTTATTTGTTTATGCGATAGAGTGGATTTATGAGTCTTTGCATTGACTGGTTCCTTAAAGTGATTTTGCAAGTCATACAAATTTTCCAATGACACCATACCCTTGGGCATGATGTGGTTTTCTTTGCTTGCTTGAGTTGCGTCCTCCAAAGCTTTACCATGTAGATCAAAATATTGCTCCATCTGAAGTATCCAATTTACCGGATCCTTGCCATCAAACTTCCTCATATTGCCTTTTCTTGATTTTAGGAGCTCGATCTAGAAATGACTATAACTCTGTAATTTCAGTTTCTTCCAGTTTTAAAATTATGACATATAGTAGCCCTCTGTGTCCTCTTTCCAATGCCACCAGTCTTATGCAAATTGGATTCTCCAAGGAAGAGTTATGCCCAATCTCCCAAGTGACCTAATTATAGACCTTTCCAGAAGAGCAAACTTGTATGAAGTGTCATGTGTCATTGTTTCTCCCTTTGGCTCTGAAAAATATATACAAGAAACTACAATATGTCCTCTTTCTGTACCTTCTTACAAAATTTCAATCCAATTCTTAGAGAGAAAGTTCTGACGATTTTCCCTAGGTCACCTGTTTGGAATGTAATTCAGGAGTTTGCAAAAAGACCAACGTCCTCAGATCATATCTCCGCAAATATAGTGCAAAAAGCTCTGAAATTCGAACCCAAGCTTCAGTGAGATTTCATCTCAAATGGGTTGTTGTTTTCACTTCCGAAACATCGCAGAAAAAAATTTATAGGGAAAATTCCACGATGACTTATTTGGAGTAGCGAAACCCTAGAATCCAAAGCTCTGATACCAAATGTTATGAAACCAGCTCACAAAGAGATAGAAAAGATAGATCAACGAATTAGAAATAGGCCTCTTCGAGGCAGAAACCTCCTTTACGTTACACAAATGAACAATTATTAGATGATACAAATGAAAAGACCTCCTTTCTATATATAGGAGTCTAAGGGGTCATAATATAATCAGAGCCGACATAACAATAATAATGTAAGGGCACAATAATAACAATAGTGGGCTTCTATGGGGCACAATAGTAACAATATGGGCACTACATGGGTACACCAATATAATAAGGGGGTTGTAATAATAACAATAAGTGGTTACCCTAGTAGTATAGGGGCATAACACCATATAACATCTATGGTCTACTTCTAGAAAACAATTTCCAAAAATAATATTTGCATAGTCCATTGGTTCATTTTCCCCCTCAAGTTGAGTCATGATATGCTACATGTAAGGCTTTCTTTCAACTTGAATCTGGTTATTTCTACCCTTGTATGGAAGTCGTAAATGTTTCCATTTGGATGAAAAGTATCCTTGTACTTTTTTAGATCAATCTCCACTAAGTAGTAATTGTAGGCTTCGGGAATGTCCACAATTACAATGTTTATGCACTGGTGAAATCTATGGTAAGATGAAATATGAATGATAAGAATTTTGAGTTCACCAATGGCCTGAACAAATGATCTATCCAAATATATGATATGTGCATCAGTTTTATACCATTTAGCATTTATTTTCTTAGCAACAGATAAGGGCATAACATTCGCGGATGCACCAGAATCAACCAAACAATTATGGACATTATAATGATTTTTTTTGAAATCTATCAGAAACGAAGGGCAAAGAGTGTTAGAACTAAAATTTATAGAACGAGAATTGTCTAACATTACCTGAGAAGCAAGAACCTCTTTACCTGCCGAAGAGTGCGTTGGGAGTGCCTGGAAAATCAGTTCTCACTGACCCATTATCTTTGCGAGATCAAAGAATGAAATATTGGCCTGAGCTCTTTTCATATATTCAACAACCTTTAATCAATAATTTCCATCTTAACAGGCTGTGATAATGGATCAGGTGGTGTAGCGTTGTTGGAAGCTTCAAGAGTGGTGGATTTGTTCTTGTTATTGGTTGAAATGTTCTTAGCAATAGGAGCACTTCCAAACTTGGTCTATGAATTTTGAGTTATATTTGAAGGTGGTAGAATTCTACGCAACAATTGGTTCTTAAGTTCTTGCTCATAAATAGGTCCCTTTCTCCTCAAATTATAATGACTGGTTGACTTCTTATCAGGTGCTTCACTCGTTGAAGATTGATTAAAACTCAATTTATCAACATTGTATATGACACTAATCACGTTCACTGAGTTTCCAACACCCAGAATTTCTTAAATCATGACAGGTTCATTTGTTTCTTCACTCCGCTCAGGTTGTTCTTCTGAAAATAGAGTATCAACTAGATTAGACATCATATTGTTCATATTGTAGTTCCATTATGGGCACATATTTTTTGAATGATTCTCTTGATGAAAAGTGCAGAAATTATTCATGCCCAAACTTTTGACATTGAGCATTGTTTTAGAACTTTGAGCAGATTTCGTCGATTAAGAGTTATTGTTCCTTTTAAGGAAAGACAACCTAAAAGACTTGCTGGTGGTGGTGGATTCCTCACTCGACCTCCTCTTTAATTTTGATACTTTGTTCATAAGCAATTTCAAAGAATTGGTCAAGCTTTCCATGTTGAAAGTGTCTTTGTCTTTAGCTTTGTTGTAAGAGGCTTTTATTTTCAGACCCTTAGCTTGATTACTTTTTCATTGACTTGGACTCCCATATGCATGCATAAAATTACCTAAACTTGATTGTAACCCTCTAGTCACATGGATGACCCTTCCTCCTAGGGACTGCAGTGTTTTTCTCCCAGTTCTATGCCTGTGACCACGAGATCTGAGCCACTTTTTTAGGGCTAGTCTCCAGACCACTGCCCAAAACTTGATGAAACTTTCCAAAACAATATTTGACACATAGGAAAAGTATTTAACACAAAACTTAGACAAGAACTTGACCTAACAAGGCTTGACCATGACATTCATTTCGTCAAACACATTATGAACATGTAATCTATAGGTTATAAACGCATATCTAAACATAGGGGTCTCAAACTTATCTGAAAATCATCAAGAAGGTCCGACACCCTCTCACAATAGCTACAATAACATATATTAGCATTTTTATGCTTTTAACTTGCAAAAGATACCCAAATACAGAATATGCGAAGAAAAATACCCAGAACATAGAATAGTGAGATCAACAACAAATAGCCTTGTCCTCAAGGCTGAAGCTGCGGAAACTGCTGAAGAATAGTGGCTGGGTCCCAAGTTGCATCTTCTGGAGAGGTGTCTTTCCACTTGACGAGGACTTCCTTAATCACTCGGCCACGCAGGGGTCATTCTCGTGTGTCCATGACCTGTTTAGGTTGGAGCCAGATTGATCCTTCCTCATCCAATTCAGGTAGACTGGTTTGAATTTTGCAATTTTTCCCAATCACTTTCTTAAGGCATGAGACATGGAAAACTGGATGGATTTTTTCCGTAGGCGGCAAAGCCAACTTGTATGCTACTTCTCCAATGCGCTGAAGTACTTGATATGGTCCGTAGAACTTTGGATATAGTTTCTGACAACCCTTGTCTTTGAGTGATGTTTTCTTATAGGGTTGCAGCCTCAAAAATACTTGATCCCCTTCTTGAAATTGGCGCTCTGAGCGATGCTGATCTACCTGTTGCTTCATGCGTTTTCGAGCTTGATGAAGATTCTATCTAAGATGGGCGAGCATAGTTGAACGGCTTTCTAGGAGTTGATCCACTGTTTGTACCTTAGAGCATCCTTTGATATAAGAAGTAGGGGAAGGGGGGAGTTGACCATATACTGCTTCATAGGGAGTCATTTTGGTGGTGGCATGATAGTTGGTGTTATACCACCATTCAGCCAGAGGTAACCACTGAACCCACAGATGTTGCTTTTCTGAAGTAAAACACCTAAGGTAGGTTTCCAGACATTTGTTGATGGCTTCAATTTGACCATCTATTTGTGGATGATAGGAAGTGCTGAGTTTTAGATGGGAGCCTTGTAGCCTGAAGAGTTCCTGCCAAAAATTACTGGTGAAGATCGGGTCACGATCGGACACAATAGAAGTGGGCATGCCATGCAATTTGAAAATCTGATCCATGAAAGTTTGAGCGACCAAAGTCGGTGTAAACGGCTGGGGTAGGGTGCATAAATGAGCATACTTCGAAAGTCTGTCCACAACCACCATGATGACTGACTTGTTTCCGGAATTTGGAAGACCTGTAATGAAATCCATAGAAACCTCTATCCATATTGATGCCGGGATGGGCAATGGTTGTAATGTGCCTAGTGCTTTGACGGTCTCCCCTTTGTGGCGTTGACATACATTGCATTCTGCTACAAAAGTAAGGATGTCCTTTTTCATACTTGTCCAAAAAAATGATCTTCTGGTGCGAGAATACGTCTTCTGAAAGCCTGAATGTCCTGCAAGGGGGGATGAGTGCAATTCTTCCAAAATGCAACTTTTGAGGCTGGATGTTGGTGATATTACGACTCTGTCCTTGTAGCGAAGAATCTCATTCTGCCACGAGTAGCCCTTGGTGGGATTTGGATCCTCCTGCAATTGAGAAATGAGTTGGGTGAGCCCAGGATGTGAAAACCATTCCCTGCGAGCCTCTTCAATCCATTCTGGAATGGGAAGGGAAATTGCTAGCAAGGTGCTATCTTCCTCAAATTGGCGAGATAATGCATCTGCTACCCTATTTTCTTGCCCTTTTTTGTAAACGATCTCATAATCATATCCCAGCATTTTGGCGAGCCATTTATTTTGTTGTGGGGAGGATAGGCGTCGCTCCAAAAAATATTTAAGACTGTGATGGTCTGTGCAGATTTGGAAACGTTGCCCCAGTAAGTAAGGTTGCCAGGTCTCTACTGCATGTAAGATGGCCATCATTTCCTTCTCATAGGTAGATTGACCCAGATTCTTCCCACTTAGTTGTTGGCTTGTGAAGGCCAAAGGTTGACCTTCCTGCATTAAAACTGCCCCAATACCTGTACCTGAAGAATCACATTCAATGAAAAAAGATTTGGTGAAATCTGGTAGTGCTAAGACTGGAGTGGAACACATGGCCTTTTTGAGAGCTGTAAATGCCTGTTGTGCATCCTCATTCCAGAAGAATGACTTTTTTTTCAGGAGTTGCGTAAGGGGCTTTGCTATGTGCCCATAATTGTGGACGAATTTGCGATAATAGCTTGTGAGACCCAAAAATCCTCTCAGGTTCTTCAAAGTCTTAGGTTGAGGCCAATCCCGCATTGCCTGGATCTTTTTAGGGTCCACCTTGACACCTGCACGCCCCACAATGTGGCCCAAATACTCAACTTCTTCCATGCCAAATGAACACTTGGACATCTTAACAAATAATTGATGCTTGCGGAGCAGTTGCAAAAGTAGATCTACATGTTGACGATGTGCGGCCCAAGTGCAACTATAGATGAGGATGTCATCGAAGAAGACAAGAACGAATTTCCTGAGATATCGTTTGAGAAGATGGTTCATAAGGCTCTGAAAAGTAGATGGGGCATTACAAAGACTGAATGGCATGACCAAGAACTCATAATGGCCTTCATGAGTTCAGAAAGCGGTTTTTGGAATGTCGACTTCCTTCAT
>APFE030323766.1:0-11708 GCA_000404065.3 Pinus taeda
TTTTTTCATTATTTATTTAAATATGTGATAGAAAGGAAAATAAGTCTTTTTAACAAAGAAATTGATATTTCTAGTTATATCTTATTAAAAAAAATATATGCATTTTGAAAAGTAAATTTATTTTATTTTTATTATTTAAATATGTGATAGAAAAGATTATTATTTTTATATAAAAAATAAATTGATAATTTTTCTTATAAATATTGATGTAGTTATATGTTATTATTTTCTTTTCTCAAATGCTGTAAGAGAATTATGCACACAATCATTAATAAATGTATTTTTTTATGGAAAGGGTTAATTAAAGTCCTTCCAAGTTCTCAAGGAGGATGGGGTCTCACTCTTCTTTGGGTAGTGTTGTAGTTGTTTTTGTTCGTGTTGATTACTTTTCTTTAAACTCATAACTGCCACAGCACATTTTTTAAGACACATTTACTTTACACCATTTATATTTGAAGCATGTAATCTTACACTTCAATGACCATCCATTCATATTATAACACTTATCACATTTTCATTTAAGTCAAAGCACAATTACATTTAAAAAAATCCAATTTTTTTTTACACATATACAAATTATACAATGTTGCACAAATTATACAATGTTGCACAATGCATTGGAAAACACTAAATATCTCTCTAATTGAAAAACCATTCATATTGGTTTTTTGTTTGCTTTTACTTTTCAAAGATTTTTAAAGATTTTTTATATTGTATTATTTTATATAATTAGATAAGAGATATATATATTTTTTTTAAATATATTTACTTTTTTGAAATTGTATCTATATGTTCGTGATTTTCAAAATGTTTTATGTATTTATCTTGATATTTTTGAATTGAAATTGTGAAATTTTTGTTCGTTCATTTGAAATGGTTTAAACGTGTGTTTTGTTTAGTTTAATTGTGTGTTTGTTTGTTTGAAATTATATATATATATATATAAGTGGTCTTGACGTTACTTCTGTATTTCCATACGAAAGTGTAGTATATTGTGTCATTGCTTATTTGGAATTGTATTTCATTTATTTTTTTAATTGAAATCACATATATATGTGAACCGTTGAATGAATGTTTATTTATGAATATTTGTACTTAAATTTCAAATTGTAATAACGCGTTTGTTGTATTGAATGATGAATTTAAATGTCTATGCATAGTGTAGATTTTAATTTGTATATTTTGTGTTTACTTTTTCTTTAAATTTGCATAAGCAAATTTGAATGTTTTCTTTTATTGGCTTGAAATTGTATGATGCGCAAAGGGTTATTTGAAATTCTATGGTGTATGTTTAGTTGAATTTGTATATCATATTCTTGTTTATTTGAAGGTGTACTCTGTATGTTTATTTATTTGAAATTGCATATATATGTGTGAGTGATTGTGTGAATGTTTATTTATGAATATTTGTATTGTATGTGGCTTGAATTTGTAATTATGTTTTTGTTGTAATGAATTGTGATTGTAATTAATTCCATAGTGTACATTTGAATTTGTATATGAAATGTATGTTTTACTTTTTATATTGTGTGTTTGGTTATTTATGAATATTTGTATGGTATGTGGCTTGAAATTGTAATTCTGTGTTTGTTGCAATGTATTGTGGTTGTAATTAATTTCATAGCCTAAATTTGAAAATGTATATGAAATGTATGTTTTACATTTAATGTTGTGTGTTTGCTTATTTAAGCTTTATTTATGAATATTAGTATTGTATGCAATTTGAACTTGTAATTCTGTGTTTGTTGTAATCAATTGTGGCTGTTATTAATTTCATAGAGTAAATTTGAATTTGTATATGAAATGCATGTTTTACTTTGTATTATGTGTGTTTGCTTATTTATTGTTTATCTATGAATTATTGTACTGTATGTGTCTTGAAATTGTAATTTTCTATTTTGTTGTAATGAAATGTGTTTGTAATTAATTTTGATAGGGTAAATTTTTATTTGTATATGAAATGTATGTTTTACTCCATATATTGTGTGTTTTCTCATTTAATTTTGCATTTGCAGATTTGCATGTTTGTTTTTGTATTGACTTGAAATATGTGTGTTTTCGTTATTTGGAATTGTATATTATGTGTTTTTCTATTTGAATTTGTATTTTGTATTTTGTGTGTTGTTTGAAATTGCATATACATGTGAGAATTTGTTTTCTCAATGTTTTTTTGTTAATGGATGTGTTTAAGTTTTATATTCCATTGCATTTGAAATTGCTTAACTATGTTTACCAAGTGTTGTGTCAATAAATGTGTGTGCTTGTTAGGTTGATTTGTATTTCCCATGAATTCTATTATAAACTTTAACGTGCACATTTTATATAGATTTTCTTAAGCCTTATATTTTTATTTTATTGTATTTTAATGTTTATTTATTATATTGAATTTTATAGCCCCAGGGGTTAGCTCAACAGGTTAAGTCCCCGTTGAGGATCAATTCTCCTCGATGCCCTTGAAGTTAGACCTTTCTAGTTTCGCTGATGGGCTTTAAAATATTCCTCTACGCAGATGGGCTTTAAAATTTCCCTTAGGGTTTAAAAGATTCCCTTACCTCGCTAGTCTCACACACGGGCTTTAAAATATTCCTATACCTTGCTAGTGTGGCCCATGGGCTTTAAAAGATTCCCTTTGAAAGATTCCCTCCAGATTTAAAAGATTTCCTTTAGGATTTATCTGCCCATATTTTGCCAAGGGGAAAAAAATTATTTTTGAATTTTACTTATAATTCAAGATATTTTATTTTTCTGCTTGCATTCCAAAATGTATTTTGTTAAGATATATTTATATATTTATATAATTGTTAGACTGTATAATTAATTCACAATATAATATAATATTATTTCATGTTTTTTTTTTTACATATTTTATATATTTTCTATTTTTAAAAATATTTTTAACATAGTTTGTTTTTTTTCTTCCCATTTTCCACTTAAACATTAATAAGTTAATTTGAGCATTTAAAACAAATCATAAAATTTTTTATAACATAAGAGTTAAAATTAAAAAGAACATAATTGGTAATTATTTTTAAATAATATTAATGCTACAACAATAATAATAATGCTACAACAAGAATAAACTTCCCATGATGAGAGGAAAGCCATTAAACTTGATTTTGGCTTGAGAACCACGAAATTAGTAGGATACTCCCAAGAGTCAATGGAGACCATAACATATTCAACAACTCCCTCAGGAACTACTATGGATATATATGCAAGCTATAACATTGTGGTGGTCTTTCTCAAAGCCCCTTGGAGGTTTAGCTTTAGCATGGTTTCCTTAGTCATGATCACATCCCAAGATCAATTAAGGTGTTAGGGACTATAAGTCCATCAATTTTCACATCTACTATAGGGTTTCCAGGGTGTAGATATTTCAGAAAGATGACCCTCCCAAGAATCAAATTAGATAATTGCCCAACAACATTTATGGTGGGAGCGTCCCTCTTTCTTTTTGTAGGCTTTTTGAAATATTTATCCTTGATGAGATTATTATATATGGGAAAATATTTAATAGTCTGGAGAAGTGGTATTTAACACACAAGTTCTTCAATTCTCCTAGCATTTCAACCTCTTTTAGGGTGTGTTAGCTAGGGTGGATCAACCTCTTAGGAAAAGGAGGTGGATTGACTTGAGGAACACTCTCTTCCTTCTCTTCCTCAAACTCTTCAGTGGGAGAAGGTGGGTGGTTATCTGGAAGCACTCTCCCAGACCGAAGGTTGATCTCCTGTATTTCCATAACATAAGCAGGATAAGGTGTCTCTCCATTGTGGACCTGTTGTGCTTGCTTGTTGTTCGGATTGAATTTGGTTGAGCAGGAATTTGAGGTTGCTTAGGTGGGTTAGGATGAATGAGTTGTGGTTGCGGTTGGGGTGGAGGTAGTAAAGCAAGAGGTTGGTTAACTTTAGGCCTCCACTCTTGTGATGGGTTGCCCCATTGAGAAGATTAGGGTGGATATGGCTTAAAAGGATGGTTTACAGGTTGAGGAGGATATGGAGGAGAATAAGGCCAAGAAGGAGGTTTGGACCAGGATGTGCGAGTGGAAGAGTACCAAGGTTACAAGGGTGCATTATGAATTGGATTATAATAAGATTAGTGCTACCCTTTCATCCCTTGTTGATATGATTGAGGTCCTTGAGGTCTTCTTTGATTGATGAAACAAAGTTGTTGTGAAACCCCTTCTGCTCCTTGGTATACAACTTTTAGTTCTAGCAAAGAAGGGCACTTGTATGTTGTATGATTTTATTCACAGACTAGGCAGACCTTTATGAAATTCAATGGGCACTCATTCCTAGGACATCTTTTGGTGAATCTAGGGTAGAAATAACTAGTGTATTTTTTGCTTCCTCCTGCTTTCTTTTGATTTGCATGGTATCCATTTGCAGTGTAAATGTACATGGAATTTCACTCTTGAAATCCTCCAACATGTTACCTATATCATTGTTAATGGATGTTGTGGAGGGAAAGGGACTCACCAAGCCTTGACTAGCCTTACCCTTCTTCCTGGAAGCCCTAGAGTGATTCTTTAACATAGTTTTAATGTCACCATAGGATAACTGATAGATATCTCCTCTAGATAGCATGTTGAGGGTTTCCAATATATCTTCCCTCATCCCTCAGCGAAGAACTAGTTTGAGTGATTCAAGATCAAGGGTGCATCTGGCCCTCCTATAACCGAATTGAAATATCTCCTCATAGTATTCTAGGGATTCATCAAGTCCAAGATTCATCCTAAAGATTTATTCCTTGGTTTCCTTAGACCTACAACAATCCTTGTAATTGTTATTGAAGGCTTGTTGCATTTGGGCCCATGTAGTGATGCTACTCCCAGGCATACCTATAAACCAACACAAGGTTGCATCTTTGAGGGTAGAGGGGAATAATTTCAGCTTCTTCTCATCAGATACACAGTCATAGGTTGTACAGATAATAAAAAATTCAAACATGAAGGTATCAGGATCCTTATAGGTTAAGCCATGGAAGTGTAGAAGGGCAGTAGGGATTATGTTCTTCATTCTAGCCTCTCCACTGGTCTCTCTAATAGGGAAAACCTAATTGCCCCTACTTTCATCCATATTTTTGATAGGTGAAGTGGGTTATTCTTCTTCCCCAATAGGTTCTTCAAAAATTTATCTAATTTCCTTCGATTTCTCGCTTTTTGCATTTATGCACAAGGATTCAATTCCAAATAAGGCATTGTTGCCTCTGCCTTCTCGCATTTTGCTGTGGTTATTCTATAGGTGATCCAGCCTTATGTACTTGCCATTGCAATCATATCTGCTTCACTTTCCATGACTCTTTTCATAAAATTAAATGACATGGTCAAATGCTTTCACTATTACTGAAGTTTATATGATAGCGAAAATGACATGGTCAAATCATTTTACTCTTGAAGTTAAATATGATAGCGAAAATGAGATATATGATTAGATTGTGGGTTGTTGTTTTCTCAGGTTTTCTGAATGTGTGGTTAAATTAATTTTAATTTTAATATGTTTCTTGAAGTATTTGACATTAGTAATGATGGAATTGCTTGACAAAGTGCCCTTTGATGTTATGGTTTTTTTTAAAGATTCGATTAAATTAATTTTAATTTTGATAGACTTATAAAATTATTTTCCATGGTACCTGTAAAATGTTCGAAGAAAATTCCTTTTTCGTGGCCTTCGTAGCATATTTATGTTGAAATATTTGATGAAATCATTCTGTAGGGTATGTTAAGACGTTTGTAGCATATTTTTGTGCAAGGATTCAATTCCAGATAAGGAATTCTTGTCTCTACCTTCTATGGCTTTCTCCTTTGCTTTTGCAACGAAAAGTAGGATCAGGCAGCTAGAAAGGGTTTACTTGCAGGGATCAATTTGCATGTGTGATTTCCTTGCCAAATTTGGAATGCATGGTTATCTATGTGTGTTCTTGGTTATATTTTTTTCATTGCCATGGATTTTTCCATGTGTGGGGTGCTCTTTGGCCTTTCCCTAACATTTCTAGTTAGCATAGAGGTGATGGGTTCTCATGTTTTGGTGGAGCTCGGTTGTTGGATGGATTCATATGATATTTTTCATATATTTTTCTCTTAAACATAATGCTTCATTTTTTTGACAAATTTCAAGAGGCTCGATGAAAAAACAATAACAAAAACAAATTAAAAATTACCACTCTCTTAGTTTACTATTCATGTAATAGTTGAAAAACAACTTATGGGAATACATGTGTCTGCAAATTCAATTGAAATATTTCTTCTTCAACATAAAATAATAATAAAAAGTATATTTTTCATAAACAAATAAATTTTTGATATGAAAAACATAGTTCTCTAGTTGTAGACCATGATTTTATATATATATATAAGAAAGAAATCTACTCCTCTTCTCCTCTTCAATTGGGTGCATGAGAATGAAAATTGATTCATCAATGGTATAATACTTTAGAAATAATGTAATTAATGAAAGAGGTATGTTTATAAATTTTATTGAAGTTACCTTTTTTACATAAATAACCGTAAAACCATGAATTCCTATGGAGGATGTCGTGGGTGAATTTTTTGTACAAAACAAGAAGGAAATACATTGGAAAAATTCAAATTCTATGGGAGATTGAAAAATAGTTCCATGATCAAAACACATGTGTGAAACCATTGCCATAAAACGTGATTTTATGATGTCTAAGGAAATCAGTTTAAATAACAATTTTTTTTATAAATTAAGGAAATTCACTTATAAAAATTACAAACTCTAAAAGTAAAGTTTAATTGAAAATTAAATTGTATTTTTAATTCAAGTGTATTTTTCTACAAGCATTAGATACAAAAATTGTAATAACAGAATTGTAATTTTTAATTCATAAGACTAAATTTTCAGTATTTTCCAAAAAAAATTATTACAGTTGCCAAAAATTAAACAAAAAAATTCAGGAGGGAAAGGAGAACATGCTGGAGGTATTGGAATGTAAAGAAAATACACAAGCCTCTTCTATTACATTTGACAATCATTAATCATATGAAAACATAGAAAATGGAAAGGAGACAATTGAATACTTAAATGTGGGTTGTTCTCTGCAAATTAATCTCAATACCATGATATAAGGGCCGGTCAAATAAAGATCTCATTTTAAACCAAATTAGAAGGGAGAAATGGCTACCATAAATCATTGTCCTTGAAAATTGGGGTAAATGGAAATTAGTATCTTCTAATTTTTATAGATCTCCCTTGAAATAATTTTGTTATAAAATAATTTTGGGGCTACTATTAATAATGCACTATAATACAAAAAACATTTCCATTCAAAATTTGAAACCCTTAATTTTTTTCCAAAGGTTAAATCTCACTACTAAAATATTCCAGTAAGATTATTTTTTGTTGAAATATACATGAAAAAAAATATTACTATAGATAATCACAATACAAAGTGTAATAAAGTTATAGTTTAGTTAATTTCTATGCCTTTTTAATTTATATTGTTGCCCTAGTAATGTTAATTTAATGTTGATATTTTATTTTAACTTAAATTGAAAATAAATTCCAAAATAGAGATGCCTATAATTATGCTAATTGGAAGAATAGATCTTCCATAGCTATAATTTAATTATTAAGTTGATGGCATATATTTAAACCTGATGGAATATGTCGGAACATTCATAGTAATATTGACATATTTCAACCCTGAAATTTTCCACTAAGATTTTTTGTTGTTGTTGAAATATGCATGCCAGTTTGTTTCTTTATAAATAACAACAATATAATTTTTAATAAAGTTATAATTTTAGTATTTTCTTTTAATGTTAAGATCCTAGTTCTTAACTTATGGCAACACTTCTTGTTACTATAAATAACTCATGAAAATGTTCCAATTCACATCATCCATGTAGTGATATTGGATCATAAATATAATATATTAACATATTACAACATTTACCATTAAAAATTTTGTCATATCCCATGTCTTGGTCCATTCTTCGGGAAAATAGTGTCATCCTCATAGTTCTCCAAGACATTTATAACCATGTCATTTAGATGTCCATGACAGTATTTATTCAAATTACATGTCAATGGAATAAGTGATTATACTCTCCAAACAAATTGGTATTTTATTTATACCTTATTCATTTTGGGTGATATTCCTCTATAATCTAATAATTTACCATACACTCCATATAGACTGGCATTTACTTCTCAATTGAATAATATTTTTTTTTTAATATTTCAAAAAATATATTTATCTTACTAATTATATTTAGTTATTTTTTAACCTTATCTTATTTAAAATTTAATTATAAACCAAAAAATATAATTTTAAAATATTAAATTTATGTAGTATGAATTAAATTTTATTTTTAGCGCTAAATTTGTGAAACAACACAAAACAATTTTAATATCATATCTAATATTTTAGGTATTTTTATTTTTTTGAAACAATAACTTTTATTTATGGAGAGGAAAAGCTTATTAAAACACATGAGTTTATATATATAGAAGTTGACTTTGTCTAGTGGGGAGAGATTTTCTATAGAATGGCCAAGCTACTTTATGAAGGATGTAATTCTTGTGCAAAACTAACTTCAATATTAACCCTATTAGCCACAATTATAGCCAAAACATGCAAAATTTCTTATTTACTCATAATTTTCAAATGGAGTGATTTCCATGTATTTTTACTCTCCAAATTAATAAAGAACTTGGCTAAGTTATCGTTGTTCATACTTTTAATAAGGGTTTCATATTTTGAACCATGCAAACGTTTGAGTAAATGTATCTTCCATCAATGTTCTCTTCTTTGAATAAAAAGTGTTTAAAGAAACATTTTCATGAAAAGTGTTTCTGAAAATGTATGAAAGAAAATTTTGAGAATTACTACAAGATTCACTTGCGTGTTTTAGTTGGTGACATTAAGGATCATGATTGTGTAATCTCACATAATGAATCTTTCCAATCACCTAGAAAGAAATTATGCATTTTTGGATTCAAATTAATATTATAGTAGAAACCACACATAAGGATGGATCATAGATGCTTTGGATTGTTATTGTGTATGTGAGAGTGAGAGGGGAGCTCACCCATATATGCCTCTACAATTCATGTGATGTAATGAAGATCATAACGCATGGCCCACTAGAAGCTTGCTCTAACGATTTTAAGACCCATGATTTTAAGACCTTACGACATTTTCTATACATGAATGTACCCTAAGGACAAATTGAATCCATTTATATTTATCTTCTAATTTTTATTTGAATCTAATTATGGTCAAGAGAAACATCCATGAAGAGGAGCAAGGCAAAAGAAGAAGCAAAAGACAATCAAAATTATCTCTAAACATAAAGCAATACAAAGTAATGTGTGCATGTTATTTTTAGAAGAAAACTCTATACTAAAAAAATTTAAACACCCAAATCCAATAACCGAAATAATATAAACTATGTCACTTCCCATATGACTTAGAAAAAGAAGTAAACAGACGAGTAATTAACTATCAAATATGTTTTCAAATCTTTAAAACCTTTAGCATTAAATAGCTTTATAATATCTAAAATCTATCTTAATTATCAATATTAAAAGTATTGATTTTTATTAGAAATTTACATATTAGCACAACTATATAAATTAAATGGTTAGAAAATGTTAATAAACAACAAACACCAAAAGATTTGCTTCATAATACATCTCACTTTGCTAAAATTAAAAAAAAATGGAATTACTATATCATTATTATTATTACAAGTTTAACATATATTCATTTGAGAAAGCATGGAATAATTTTTTATCCATGAATATTTATATCCATTTTATTACTGAGTTTCTTAGTCTATAAATAGGGTATGTTATAATACCATGGGAAAGATCCATGGCTTCTGTATTTGAAGCCCAAAAAAACATAACTCATTTCATATGAAACTTTCTCATAAGATATTTTGTTAATTAATCAATTTCACTAAATCAATAAAAAAATACAACCAGCTTCCACATAAATCTGAGTATTTGATTTCTGTATACTACTAAAAAAATTTATAGAATATTTAATGGTGCTACCATAAATCTAATAATAATTAATAATTAGATTAAAATTTTGGAATCTCTAGTCTATTTTAAAAGAAACATGGTGATATAATTAAGTTTGACTTCATCTTAATTTTGAGTTACCAATCACATTTGAAAATGAATAAACATATAATTTGATATTAAAAACATGGGATTTTCAAATTAAAAAATGCATATCAAGCTTAAGAGTAAATTTGTTACTATTGAAACCTAAACTAACACATGCTACATATATTATTGAATATTGAAACCTAAATAAAGACATGCTATATATATTATTGAATATTGAAACCTAAATAAAACATGCTATATATATTATTGAATACATAAAAATGGAAGAAATAGAGAAATGTAACTAGCTCTCTTGAATCAATTGTAATAACTTTAACACATTAATTGTTAATAATAGAAAACACTCCATGAGAAAGAACTTACCCTAAACTAGATTATATAAAATTACGGAACAAAAAAGATAAAATATAAATGCAAATGACAAACTTGTAATTTTCAATTAAATAAAAAATTAGTGAAGCTAAATGAAGATGGTCAATTATATTGAATGAATGCTTTAAGACAGAAATAGAGAAATATAAGATGCTATCTACGATCATTGCATTTCTCCGGTTAACGTTGTAATATTATTTGAATTGCTGACGGTCAAAACAAGAGGAGCAAAAAAAGACTACGCCAAGATTACGTAAAATACTATTTACAGAGTATTAAAAAATTCCATTTAAATTCAAATTCAAGCGTGAACATTCCAATTTTGCACCGACCTCGATAGATGTGGATGTGAAGAGAATTCTTTGAAAAAGCATCTCAATCGTTTTCACTAGAATTGAATTTCAAGAAAACCCAACTACTTTGCACTAGAATTGAATTTGAAGAAAAGCATCTGAGGCTTTTTTGTGGTCCACTTCTTTAACGGATCACAGCTTTTTTGAGATAGACGAGGGATGGAATTTTTATGTCGGTTTAGTAGATGATGTTGTTGTGCGGTGCATAAATATATGCCTGCTTGCAGCGAATAGTGCGAAGTTCTATCTATCATCTGTATTTGCAGCAAATCTTTTATGTGTTTGCAACACTTTTTTTGTAAAGTTTGTGTGGCCGTTGTTACTTGCAGAGAAGAAGAGCCAAGGATTTTGGTGTCCTCATGCTATCTTGACTGTTCGCTTCTGGGAAGTGCTATTTTGGTGTCTGGTTTTTGTGTCTTGTTCTCAATCAAACGCTCTGTGTCTTTGTCCCAAATCAAAGACTCTGTGCTTAAAATTTAATGGTCAAAATTTGTAGGTTGACCGAAGAGAACAACAATGGATCTGGATCTCTCATTCGTTCCAGGGGATTCTCTGTTGGTTGAAGATCCCGGCTACATCCAGATCAACGCTATATCTTGATTTTGTTATTCATTTCGATATACCATCTATCTCTTTGTAAATCTGACTATTCCAGAAGATCCTCTCCTGTATCCAAATGATTATCCAAATGATTGAGATCAATGCTATTTCTTGATTATGTTATTCTTTGTATATCTCGAAGTAAATTCATTCATTTCGGCCTTGTGTTTGTCCTTTCTTATGATTTCATGCACAGGAACCGCCCAGGGGAGAATTGTTATCTTCCAATGCGCTCTTGTTGCTGCTGTTACGCAAACACTTGTTGGGCTATTCTCTT
>APFE030323768.1:0-22732 GCA_000404065.3 Pinus taeda
TGGCGACTCCATTGGGGAACTGAATCATTTTGTTCATCACTGTAAACCCCGTTTTCTGGAGAAAGTGCTCCTTTTCTTCATGCTTTTCATGTTTAGTTTTGATCTTCGATGGTGGACAGAGATCAGGCACTCCAAAGTAAAGGCATCCACCTGGCGACTCCACTTCATTTTCATTCAAGACTCCACTGAGGAACGAACCAATTCTACAACCAAATAGTCCATATTCCAAAGCATTATCAGTAAGACAGGATGACTGGGTTCGTGGAAGGTCTTTCATTTGATAAAGCTCTAGATGTATTCAGGGAGAGTTTATCAAAATTTGAGCTTGATGAAGAATTTTTCAAATTGATGTTGTTAAAAACAGCAGGTGGCTCGCATAACCTTTTTCTTGATTTAGTTGTTGAAAGATATGAAAATGAAATTGAACTCTTGCAATGTCAAATTCAGTCATATAATTTTCACGATCCTAAAGAATTTTTCCAAAATCTTCCTTCCCCAAGTCAGGGGGAAATAGTACTACCTTCTAACTTACAGATTGAGGATAATGTTGTTTTCAAGGCAAAGACTGAAGGATTAGTTGCAGGGCTTATTACCGAGGATGCAGCTGTTCCATCTGACCAAGAAGGCCCAGAAGAAACTGTCCCACATAATGTTTTTATTGATCCTATTGCAGACTACATGGAACTTCTTCTTAACTCAAGTTCTTTAGCATGCTTTCTCGGTGAAGACCAAATACATCAGCAGCAGCCTTTCTATGCCACAATTTTGATTATGGGGGCACATGACTGAATAGTGCTTCCAAGTTCATTAACAATCAGTCATCGAGTTCATCTCTTTTTTCAGTTGCTTAAGTGGCTGCACTGGTTATTTGATTTCACCTGAAAGCAAAGTAAGTGTTGGTTAGGGTAGGTAGGTAGGATTAATAAGGCAGTCGGCGAAGGAAATTTTGCAGAGAACAACAACAACTAAAGACCAAGGCATTCTGACCTGTTGTTCTTGGCTTCTCACAAGGAAAAACCATCCCCAAGTGGAGCCACTGTTAGCCTCCTGCTGCAGCAGGTTACTCATATTTCATTATTGACATTTTTACAGGCCAAATATGTCATACTTTGCATGCTGGCCAAGCTCCATATTGCTTAACAGTCTCCAAGCGAAGAAGGCTACTCAGATTTCATTTAACTGCCTTCCAAATTTTGAGAAGTTATTCCGGTGTTGCCAATTTTCAGTTAAAGGGAGGTCCAAACAGCTTAATCTTGGTCTCCCTAGGTTTAAATTTCCTATTTTAGAATATAGAGAATGAAAATCTGTCCAAACAGCTTAATATTGGTAGATTCTTAGATAGTTAGAGAATCAAAGGAGCCCAACAGCTTAATCTGGGCCCTCGGATGAAATAAGGGTAGTCTGTAGATAGGAAAGCATGAAAAAGAAAAATTGAAATGATTGGTTTGCAAGTCTAAGTGCACCCAAACCAAGAGAAGAAAAAATGTTAGGTAAGTATGCTGGGTACGTAGTTTTGAGGTTGTTGAATCTTGATTGCTGATCAGTTCCAGGTTTCCAGGTGTCATCTTTACTCAGGACACAATCACCATGCAGTTCTATGCGAGAAGCTCAAAAACAGGCATCACTAACTTCCTTTCTCCATCTCCCCCAATCATTAACTAATTTCCCCAAAAAGAGGTCAAGATCTGCTTGATACCTCTTGAGTTCCATCATTTTCATATCAAAAGCTTGGGTGAAGATCTGCTTTGCTCAAAGATATTCCATACTCTCTCTATAAGGTTCCGTCCCCTCATTGTAGCCTAAGATCTCCCGAACTTAGCGCTTTCTTACCATCTCCATATTAACTACTAACATTATTATTTAGCTCCCTATATTTTCCCATACCCCTACTAAAATTATGTAAATCATCCCCTATGTAAATATCCCTCCCCCTGGTTGAAAAATAACCATAAGTACCCCCGAGAATTGCTCAGTTTACCTGAAACTTAGCAAGAACCCTCATGTTGCCCCTTCAAACCATCTTCTAAATACAATGGACTCCTTCCAAAGTATAAAATCCCTTTTTTAGGTTTTTGGACCCCTTCCGAAGCCCCAAAAGCCTTTCAGACCCACTTACTCACTCCTTTCGACCAAAATAAACCCCTTGCTGACTTCCTTAACAATCCGCAGACCCTAGTAAGCTAGCTCGCATCGCAAGAGCACAATATTCTCACCATATAAGTTATGCCCCATCCGTCGTTACTCGACGCGATATCTCAATATCGGCGATTGGCAGTCGCAAGCGCCAAATGTCCAACTAAAATACCTTCCTGTTCCCCGCCAATGCGATATTGCGATCGCACTGGAGAAGTTCATCGCATCGCCTTCAAATATGAGCCCCCACCATGTCACATCTGTACTAGGACCCATCGCTGACATCAACAGGCTGACGTCATCTACCGTACTACTGACATCATGCTGACGTCAGCAGCCAAGAAACCGAAAATTCGCACAGGAAGAAAAATCGCACTTCAGAGCTCCAGAACAAGAAATAGAGGCAGTTTTCGATGCACGATTAGCGCATCGCTACGGGAAATAGGCCGTTTTGGGGAATCTTTGGGGAATTTTTTGATTCCTTGGCCCGTTTTGCGCCGAAAAAGCTCGAAATCGTCCGATTTTGCCAAATTAATCCGGTTTAAAGACAGCAAAGGACCAATGACAGAGATTAAAGTGTATCAGATCAAATCATCAGGGAACAAGCGTGTCAAAGAGTATCAGCAGGCGGCGGAGGCCATCAATGTAGCAACAAAGAGTATTAGCGAAAATCTTAAACAGCGGCCCAAAGCAAGAGAACATTTAATACCTTCCAGCAAAGTCAAAGAAAGAGGGCGAAGCCACTCAAAAACCCTCAAATCATAATTATTGCACATTTAACTCGCACCAGAACAGAACTACAGATCCCAAAGCACAATTACTCCAACAGCACTGCATCGAGCCTCCAAGGGCCACATTGCACTCCTTTCGATTCAGCTGCCTCTAGCGCAGCCCAAAGGACTTACCTGCATTTAATTCCAGCAACACTTAGGTTTTAGAAAAGCTCTTCAGCAGACCTGTTTAGGTCAATTGTAATGAATGACTTTCTAATATTTTGCTTATATTTACCACCCTGAAAGATGTAGTGAGGGGTTCGTTGGTGGATGAGTTGAGGAAATTGTTTCATCTTTTTCTCGACATTTTCTTCAAGCAGAGACCCGCACTGTAGCTGTCATACTTTCTATAATCAAAGACTGTTGAAAGCATGGATTTTGAAACTGCTTGATGTGTTTAATGGGCTGAGGAGTGATTACGGAATTCCTGTGCTTCTACATGGTTCAATAAGTGTTTCTCAACTCTGTTGACTTTTATGTTTGTTTTACCACCTTTCCGCCATCTAAAGTGCAGAAAAAAAGAATAGCTTAGGATTTGTTTAACTACACCTTAAGTTCAATTTCTGCACTTTTTCATGTTTTCATCAGAAATAGCTATGACCATGTATACTTAAATGATCTTATTTACGCTGTTTCTTTCACATATGAATGAGATTTCAGGAATTCTTAACTGCTCCTAGATAACCATTCATCCACTTCTCCTCTTTTTCAGTATGATGGAATGATTCTCCTTTGCCTTTCATCTCTGATTTTCACTCCATCCTTTCAGTAGATTGATAATTGTATCATGTGTGGCTATCCCGCTCCTTAATCCTCTTATGACCAAGAAGACGCAATAGCCAGCCTTAATCCATGACTCCATGCCCAATGGTTTGAAACTTATCACACCTTACCTTGCCTCTTTGCTTGAAATTTCTACCTTCCGTCCAAATACAAAGAAAAACCCCTGAGCTAAAAGCTAGCCTAAAATCATCAATAAAGTGGAAAAATTAAGAGAGAGCCCTCTCTAATTGCAGGTGGGCTAGAACCTGCAATCCAAAGATTGGTTTGTGGTTACCTCGGCCGTATCCCTAAACAGCAGCCTAGGGACAACCTGAGTTATAACACAGGGTCTACTATCATGTTCATAAATAAAGCAAACAGCAAAGGAAAGTTTTCAGAGTACAGCAAACAAGTGAAGATCAAGGCATTCTGACCTACTGTTCTTGGCCTTTCACAAGGAAAATCCATCCCCAAGTGCAGCCACTATTAGCCTCCTGCTCATAGCAGGTATTCATTTTTCATGATTGACATTTTACATGCTAAATATGTCATGCTCTGTACGCTGCAATGTTCCATATTTGATACTCAGGCCAAAGAAGTCTCCATGAGAGTCTACCAGCCTAAGTGCCTCTGTTGTATTCCAATTTTGAGGAGTTATTCCATTTTTGAAGAATTTTCAGTTAAAGGGAGATCCAAACAGCTTATTCTTCGTCTCCCTAGGTTTCAATTTTCTGTTGTAGAATATAGAGATTCATGATCTGTCCAAACAGCTTAATCTAGGCAGATTCTTAGATAGGTAGAGAAGCAAGGGTGCTCAACAGCTTAATCTGAGCCGCTAGATGGAATAAGTGTAGATGTAGATAGGAGGATAGTAAATAAAGGAAAAAGTTGAAAATTTGGGTTTGCTAGTTCAAATGCACCCAAACCAAAAGAAGAAACAATGCTAGGTAAAGTAGGCTGGGTAAGTAGTTTTGTGGTTGCAGAAATCAAGCTACGTGATCCATTTCATATTTTCAAGTGTCATATCTATCCAGATCACAGTTTGATGGCACTTTCTCATGTTGATCAGATCAGGCAAGGCATCTCTAACTTCCCTCTCTTCTTATTTCCCAAACTCATTCACTAACATCCCCTCAAGGACCTTGGGATCTGCCCAAAAGTCTAGTTTTTCACTCCATCTTGCTTAAAAAACCAAGTTGACATCGGAGATTGGCTTAGTGAAAAGAAGCCACATTTCTTGTGTAAAAATAATATTTGCACAAATCCATCATTCCCCTTACATTTCCACTCCACCAAGTCATATTAACTCCTAATTCTACTATATAGCTCCCTAACTACTTTCCCATCCCTATTCTACAAAAAACTATATAAAAAAACCCAAAAAAATATTAAATATCCCACCCTATGGAAACTATAGCCTAATAACAATAGTCTGGGAAATACTAGGTCCATTTGGGGCCTTGGTATTAGCTCTTCCGCGTTCATTTCCCCTGGGATTTGTTTAACCTCTGGGTAAACAAATAATCATACCAAACCACATCACACCCCGCGCATGCATAACCTTTGCATTTCATTGATATTTGGTCAATGAATAAACAGTGACCTCGAGCATGGGTTTAACCCTCAAAACCTAAAGTCTAAAACCCACCACCGCCGCGAATAATTAACGCTTATCACGCGCGCATTTTGATTAAACTCTGATCATCTTACTCCCCCCCCGACCACCGTCGGATCGTCTCTCCTAGATCCGACGGCGCTCGTGCATATGGGGCGCCCTTACATGATAGCACCATAGTGCCCGATGGTCGACGGTTTTAACATCGTACTCCGGGACACCTGGTGGCTTTTTAGTGCATCGAGCCGCCCCTGACAGATACTGCCCCCATACCAAAAGCGGTCTGACGCAAACCGCTTACCGCCCTCCCTTATTCCCACTTCGGCACATGACGATGCTGCCACCTCACTGGTCACTGTGCTGCACCCTGCTGCATCACCTTGCTGCGTCACCCTGCCACGTCACCCTACCATGTCACCCTGCTGACGTCATCATCTGTACTAGGTCCCACTGCTGACGTCATCCACCGTACCATTGACGTCATCTGTCATACCGCTGACATCATCTGCCGAAAGTAAAATGCACAAGAGCGAAATCGAGGCTTCGGAGGCCTGGAATCAAATTCTGAGGCAGTTTTCGATGCGTGATTAGTGCTTAGTGCTAATCGCGCATCGCTGTGGGAAATAGGCCAAAATGGGGAATATTTTTTCTCAGTGACTGTTTTTGCCGTGAAAGGGTAGGAAAGGGGCAGTTTAACAGTTTTTACCACATCAAAGAGAGGAAGAAGCACTGATTCAATCAAAGAGTATCAGTGAAGTGGCAGAGAGTATCAGATCAACCATATCAGAGCCAGGAAAGCATTAAAGACCATCCAAACCTAATCAATGCATACCAGGACAGAGTCACAGGCCATTAAAACCGAATCATAACAAATTAAATGGGAATCACAGTCACCTAAGAGCAGCAGAACCGACTAAGAGGTGCAGGTGAGAAGTGAAAGGTGCAGCAATTGCAGATTGGACAAGCAGAGCTACAAGAGGACGACAGATAGCCACATTTTGAAATCGCTGCCCCCAGCGCAGCATTATATAGATATTTTCATTACTTATAAGACAAGTTAGGTTAACTGCATTTATTTCCTGAAAAATATCTTCTAGCAGATCTTTGTTGTAGATATTTTGCCTATAAATACAACCCTAAACAATGTAATAAGGGTTGGTGGGTTGTTTGGTTGATCTCTCATTTTGAGAGCTACACTGTAAATATTTAAGAACTTCTGTAATCAAATATTGTTGAAATACTTGCATCTGAACTGGTTGGTTGTGCTTTCAATGGCTGAAGAAATTGGTATGGAATTCTCGTGCTTGCTCATGGTTCAATAAGTTGTCCCTCCCTTTGTTTATCAGTTTATACATAGCTGCATCAAATATATATCATAATCTATGTTGCAGGAAAAAAGAATAGACCAGAATTGGTTTTCATGCCCTCTATGCTCAATTCTTGCAACTTTCCATGTTTTCCTTTGAAACAGTGATGAATATGCATTCTTAATTGCGCCTGTTTAAGCTATCATTTTCACATATGAATGTTGTCTAGGAATTCTTCATTGCTCCCAGATATCACTCATCCACTTTCCCTCTTTGGCCAGATGAGAGATATTTCATTGCCTCTCGTTCCCTAACTTCCATTTCACTCTTGTTCCAGCATAAAATCATTGTGCCATGTGTGGCCATCCTCCTCCATATTCCCCTCTTCTACCAGAGAAAAAACACACCTCAGTTCATAGACATGACTCCATGCCCAATGGTTTGAACTTCTTACTCTTTGCATGTCAACTCAGTTTGAATAAGATCAACCACCCCATCAATCAAAATCAAATAAAACCCATGTGCCTCATATCTAGCCTAAAATCACCCCTTAAACAAAGTTAAAATCCGGAAGAGAGAGCCCTCTCTGACTGTTGGTAGGCTAGGACATGCAATCCAAAGACTGGTTTGTGGTTACCTCGGCCATATTCCCTTGGGAGTCAAAGGGAACAACCTGAGTGATAACAGAGTCAACTAGATGAAGGTGGCCAAGTTAACTGACCACCTTTCCTTTGTTCAACCTCAACCATCTCATTGATTTGGCATGGCTTCTAATTACACAAATGTAAACAGAGGAGTGATTTAGTTACTTACCTATGATCTGAATGTATTTACTGTGAGGTGATGTGGCTCTCTCTGTTGCATGCCTTTATTTTCCTTCATGCATTATGTCTCTGCTTGTTGATGTGTTGTTGTGTGTTTTTGCAGGTTGGAGCTGAGCTGCATGTGCTATCCCTTGCTACTGGTGCTGGACTTCTATGGGATTAGCTGCTACAAGAATTCTTACAGGAGCTCTTGTTTCGTCCATATCTCCCAAACGGTAGACTGGATTGACCTGAAACTTTCTGAGCATGTTTCCATCGTCATTATGCACGTCCCCATAGAACAATTTTGGTCAATGGATGTACAAATCTTGAGAAAAACTAAAAATGGCTGAAGGTGATGGAGGCAAATTTCTTGGAAACCGTGCATTGGAATTTGCTGAAATTGCTTGGGCATGTTACCATCATCCATATGCATCTCCCCATGAAACAATTTTTTAAATGGATGCACGAATATTGAGAAAATGCAAAAATGGATGAAGGTGATGGAGGTCAATTTCTTGGGAACCGTGCACTGGAATTTTCTGAAATTGCTTGAGCATGTTACCATCATCCATATGCATCTCCCCATGAAATAGTTTTTTTAAATGGATGCACGGTTTTCAAGTTAGGGAAAAAGCAAATTTCTACTCTCTAATTTTATATCCTATAGTAAAACGGAGCATCCTGTAGTTTTTTTAGGACAGGAAGGAAAATGAGTGATAGAAGCTTGAGAATGATTGGTGGATGGTGAGAATAGATGATGGTGATGGATTGGCATGGCCTTGGCCTTGTTGGAGCATTTGAGCGAAGTAAGAGAAAGTCAAAATTTTACTTTTTTTGACAAGGCTTGACTAATTTTCCTTTTGGTACAAACTTGTTCTTGTTACTTGCAGATGTTGGAGAGTACATGCATGCATGGAGCAAGGATTTTTATTTTTTTTCTCTTTTTTCTTTTTTCTAGGCCTACTAGTTGCCTCAATGAGGTTTTCAACTAGTAGGTCTACCTAGGTGCCTCAAAGGAGGTTTTCACCTAGGATCCTTTTCTCTTTTTTCTTCTTCCCAACCCATTGACGACCTCATGGAGGTTTTCAATCAATGAGCCAATCTAAGGCACCTCCAAGGAGGTTTTCACTTTAGATTTTTATTTTTTTCTCTTATTTTTCATTTTTTTTTTCCTACCCTACCCTACCCTACTTGAAAAGCAAATTCACTTTCAAGTATAAGAATACTTTCAATGGAGCCATGTGCACATTAAGATGATAGACAAGATGATGTAGAGGCTTGAAATGTATGGTTTGACATGTACCTGGATTTCAGAGACCAAATCATTTGACTTTGAAAGGATCAAGCATAATTGAGGAAGAGAGGGATGTTGCAACTTAGTGACTGTATGGAACCATGTTTCAATATAGCTATGATGTCCTTGGTCCTTTTGTTGTTCTGGATCATTCTTCATGTGTTCTTCTACCATGACCTTCACATCTTCCTCTTTTTGCTAATTTTTCTCCTGAATACATGGAGGATTTGATGGTGACCATGAGGGAGTTCTCTCGATCTTTGATTTTGATGTCTTCTCTTTATCAAGTGCAGCCCATGGTTCTTTGATCTTCTCTTTTGAATCTTCTTCTTCTGGATGTGATCCTTCAATGATATCAATATAATCGCTTTTTTCCAATACTCTTCCTGAGCTATGGTGAATAACATTGAGCTCAAGAGGAGTTGTTTGGAAGTGTTGTATCTCAGCATTGTAAATGGGTTGAGCTACTTCAATGTGTGGGTTTGGAAATGGTGGTATAGGTAGTTGTGTGGGAGTGTATATTTGAGATGGATGTGGATGGGGTTGTGGTTGGGTAGGTGGTGGAGGCAGAAGAGTGGGAAGAGAGTTGTATTGGGGCCTCCACCCCTGATGAGATGCATTCCATTGAGGTTGTGGCTGAGCATAGGATCGAAATGAATGGGTGGCTGGCTGGGCATGATATTGAGATGCGAAGGACCAAGGAGGACGTGTAGACCAGGAAGGATGAGCAGGGGGGCCCAAGAAGGTATGGAAGTGACTTGGTTGGTGTTGTAGTATGCCTGAGATGTCCCTTGCATCCCCTACTGGTATGGTCTAGATCCATGCGGCCTCCTTTTGTTTATGTAATAGATTTGTGCAGTGACTCCTCCAGCCCCTTGGTATACAACTTTAAGTCCAGGCAAGGAAGGGCACTTATCTGTAGAATGATATTCTTCACAGACTAAACAAACCCCTATAGAGTTCAATGGGCATTCATTCCTAGGATGCCTCCTAGTGCATCTAGGGAAAAAAATGGCCAAAGCCCTCTCTGCTTCCTCTTGTTTTCTTTTGATATGTAAGGTATCCATTTGCATGACAAGAATCTGCAGCATCTCCCTCTTGAAGTCTTCCAGCATGTTTCCAATTTCACCTTTAATGGATGAATTGGAAGAAGAGGTACTGCCCCAACATTTCTGTTTTTAGCTATTGGCTCCAGAGGAATGTTTTCTTCTTCATTTTCCCCTATAGATTCTTCAAATGTCTCTTCTTTTTCACCTAAGGTTTCTTCTTGATCACAGCCACCGAAGAAGAGAGAAGGTTGGCTGTGTGAAGTAGTCGGGGTGTTCGGCAAAAATTTTCCTGACTAATCTTTATTCCTACAAGGCATGAAAGGAAATATTTTTGGTTGGTTTTGGTTTCTTTTTCCCCACACTGATAGTACCTGCAAAAACTGAAATTGATTGAACAAAACAAATTGCAACTAGCTGAAATGAACTTGCTGAAATGAAATTTGTAGAATTGAAGAGGAAAGCAAGGAAATGCAGGACTTGAAGGAAAAGAAATGACTAGTCTACTCTTGCTGAAATGAAATTTGCATAATTGAAAAGAAAGCAAGGAAATGTAGAACTAAAGGAAAAGAAAAGACTAGTCTACTTTTGTTGAAATAAACTATTAGCAGAATTTTGCAATAGAAAATAGAAGAAAGCAGTAATCATAGAATACTCTGATGCTTCCCCTGCAATGGTGCCAAAAAGTATGGTGAGCACCGGTATTGCAGCAATAATACTACAACTCCTGGGTTGCCTACTTTACTCTTATCAACCTGGTAGTTCGTAACAAACTTGGAAGCGACGGTGCTATATACACAAGTACTACTTCTTACAATAGGTTGTCACTTGGTCAGCCAGCGCAAGATCACTAGGAGCTGAAGCCAACTTCTATGGATTCTAGAAGAACCTCTATATGTGATGAAAGGAGAGAAAGACTACTCTACAGATACTACTCTAACTGTAAAAAGGAGAAAGACTTAAATGTAAAGCAAGCTTAGAAAACCCTAATCAACCAACTAATTCTACTTTTGTAGAAAGCACTATGAAAACCATGAAAGAAATGCCATTACCTACTCAAATAAGTAAACAACATCTAACTAAGCTATTTCTGGAAGTAAATTAGCAAAAAACATCTTTTTGGATTTTTATGTATTTTTATGTGAATTTGACATATATGTGATTTATTGCTTGTGAATGTGGCAATGAATAGGTGGAACTTGAGAGGATGTAGGATGGTGTGGTTGGGTCCTAAGAGGTTTTAGGTGGCCTTATGAAGGCTTTTCCCACACTCGGCCTTCAAAAGAAAGCCTACAGGAAAATCTACAGGAGGAAAAATAACGTTCTACAGGAGGCCAAGAGTAGTTTTGGCTATTTTGAGGGTGAGAGAGTGGGTGGAAAAGGTGGATGAAGGTTGGGATGAAGTTTTAGGGCACCTAGGGTCTACCAAGAATCATTAGGAGAGAGAAATATGATTGAATTTTCTTAAGGAGAAAGGAAAGCATTCTATGGAAAATGCGGGAAACTAAGGCAGAATTGAGGGGAGACTTGGGCGACCTGTAGGGCATGGATCAGATGGAGGATGGGATGGCTGATAGGCTGGTCTACTACCAGACGATATCTACTACATAAACAACTAACAGTCAACCAATGAGATTAAGCAAGCAATTAAATAAGTGCATCTAGAAAAACAAAGTTTTACATCAAACTAATCTAAACTATGATCTACGAAAGGAAATGCCGATAACTGCTGCAAGAAAGGAAAGCATGGAAGAAGACTATGGTAAATAAAGAAGTGAATGATGAATAAGATCTGAAGCAAATCAAACTAGACTATTAACCAACTAAAAAGTTGTAAACACTAGAATTCCTATGAATGAGGAAAATCTGTGTTTTTGGGGCAACAAGAGGGTCTTTGCCTCAAATCATGGTCCCAGAGGGAGGAAGAGAGGCCAAGGTACTATTGCTAGCCTTTTGGATCTTTTCTTTATCACTGCTTAACTTGCTATAGAAAGCACAAATGGAAGCAAACTATTGAATCATCAAAAGCAACCTATTCTTGACCCTAAAAGAAATTCATCTAACAACAACCTAATCTACAACTGAAATAAAACATACAAATACATGTAAAGAGGAGCTTGGCTACTTGGATTGGGCTCTAACCCAAGAGCTTCAGCCCTCTGAGGTAAATCAATGCTAGCTCAAAAAAGATTCCATCATTATTTCAAAACAATAACAAGATTACATGAAACTGTCACAAAAAATAATAAGCTTGAAGTTGAGCAGAGTTTACATAAGCAAGAGTACAACAAAAATCAAACAAAAATCCAACAAAAATCTGACCCTATTGAGGCCCTAGGCCTCTCTACTTATACAAATGGAGCTACCAATAGCTTCCTTAAAATCAGGGAGGCTTGGCTCCCAAAACTCGAGATAATCATCAGTCACCTTGACTTGCTCGGCTGCCTTCTGGTGCATGATTTGGCTGCTTCTACTCCAAGTTGAATGAAGGAGAATTCAAAGTGAGGAGTAATAAATGAGAGGGATTCCCTCCTATAACTCCTCTCCTTTGTCCACTTCGAGTTATCGCTGCCATTTGTCCACTGGATCCTTGACTTTGACCTCAAAATTCATCAATAATCTGCATTAAACACATGTTACACCACATGGCATCATAACTAACTCAAATCACTCCATAAGCATAAATATAATCAGAAAATCATACTATAAGTTAAGAGAATGGTTGATTGGACTAGGTTAGGAGGTAAAATGAGCCCATATAATTACCCATTTATGAGGCTCATCACCTAACATCACCCTAGCTAGTTTATTTCCATTTCTATTTGTAAGCATATTTCAGTATTTTACATTAATGAAATGAAGTATTATTTTTGCTGCATCTTTGTATTTATGGTTATATCTATAATTTTTTGTGTTCTTTTTTAAATTCGAATTAGTGGTATTAGAGTGGTCTGTTGTTTCTCTATTTTTCTTTGCATGTCCCCAACGAGGTTGGGATATAAGGAGTTAGGGCTTGAATTGGTCGAACCTTTTCAAGACCAGCCTCGCAAACCTCAACGGTGTCCCATGGCGAATGAAAAGAAAGATGAGGGCCCAAGAGATCCTATCAAAATCTTGCTCGAAGAAGCCCTCGAGCGACAAAGGAACGCAATTATGGAAAACTTTTCCCAGATCCTTCAAGGGCTACCCATGGGTGAGGCATCTGCTTCCAACAACTACTCTAGAAATGCCACACCCTTTAAGGTAAAAATTAACTTTGAAATCCACATATTCGAGGGTCAGATAGACATAGATGCCATGGATAAATGGTTAAATCTACTAGATGGTTATTTTAATGTTCATGATTTTTCCAACTGGGAAAAGATCACTTTTTCACTTCTCAAAGCAAGCCCCCATGGCAAAGACTGGTGGGAAACCTATTGCGAGTAGAAAGATGAAAGTACGGGCTCACTATTCTTAGCTGTACCCACTTGGAATTCATTTCAGGATGCCATCAAGGAGCAGTACTACCCTGTCAAGAGATATGAGGACAAATACATAAAGTGGACCATGCTACGGTAGGGAAGGGACCAAGATGTGCTAGACTTCACAAATATTTTTCATACCCTTCATACAAGGTTGGGTATCAAGGATTCTAAGCTGCATTTGGTACTCAAATACCATGGCTTCCTACACAGGTACATCCAGGATGAGATGGAGTTCCTAAACATCTCCTCGCTAGGCACGACATGCCGATATGCCATCAAGATCGAGCAAAAGTTTAAACAAAAGAAGCGAGACTTTGGATCTGTGAATCCAAAGAACAAAGGAAAAAGCCAAGGCAGGGTGACCCAAGACAACCCGTCGAAGCCACAAGAAAATAAAAACACCACGAAGTCAAAGAAGGACACAGGAAAGTTGTGTGAGTTCCATAAGAGCCCCACTCATAACAGAAGTGAGTGTCGAACCAAGCAGTTGCTAGTGGCTGAGTTGAAGGCTTCAAAATCATATGCATGTTCTGTCCCTAAGTCAAAACCTGAAAAGGGTAATGAAAAAGGGAAGAAAATCATTGATGTTGAGCCTAGCACCATTGTTGCCACTGCCAAGGTCCAAAAGAATGAGCTCAAAGATCCAAAGGAGGGGGAGCATCTTTTCCACTCATAAATATGGGTGAAAGGTTCACTGTTGCAATTCATTATGGACAGTGGTAGCCAAAAGAACCTCACTCCAGTAGACGTCGTGAAGAAGCTGGGACTACCAACCATACCACACCTACAACCATACAGCATCAGGTGGCTTCACCAAGGACGAGATCTCTAAGTCCACCAGTAGTGTCGCCTTCCCTACATCATCAAGCCCTTCACATATGAGGTATTGTGTGATGGTGCACCGCTTGATGTTTTTGATGTATTATTAGGCCAACCATACTTATGGAAGTGACATGCTGTGTATGAGTAAAGGCCTCACATTGTTATTATTTATTTGTGTAATACATTATATAGGATACCAGAGGTAGCCCCACCTACTACCACTTCTTTGATATCTGCTAAGAAAGGCAATAAGATCATCTCCCATACTAGGAAATTTATTTTTTGTCTGGTTCGCTCTCAAAGTAAGGGGAATATCATATCCACATCCATGGCCCCCGGTAAGGGTCCCTCCACATAGTAGAAGTAGGTGGATATGTTCATGAAAGAATATAGGGACATCTTCTCATCACCCATGGGGGTATCGTTGCACTGTCAGGTCAAGCATTCATCCAATCTGACTTTCGGAGCACCTCTACCCAATAGGTTGATCTATCACCACTCCATTCTGGAAAATGCCAAGTACAAGCAATGACATGATTAGCATCAGGTACCACACAAGTTTCAAGTGGGCGACAAACTCTGGTTTGCATCTACAGAAAGAATGCCTTACAAGAGCCCATCAGAAGCTCAGACCACTCTGATATGGTCCTTACACCATTACCAAGGTTGTGGGAAACAATGCTTTGGAGCACAACATTCCCCCATTCCTTCGCTTGCACGAAGTGTTCAATGGTGACCGCCCTAGACCATGCTTCCCACCATTACTAGACACATTAGAGGTTGTAGAAAAACTCACCAGGGACCAAATTCAGCAGAAGTTTCCTCATCTCATGGAGGAACTCAACACAATGGGGACCATTGCCTCTTAAGGGGGCAGGAATTATTAGGGTGGATGTTTGTGGCCACCCGTCTATCCCACTTGGACCCCCACAACTATCTGTTGCAGTTTTTCAATTTCCTTAATTGTAGCACAATTAATATTTTTAGCAGTTTTTTGGGTCCTGAACTTCCTGAGCAGTTTTGAGGCCCTATACAACGTTTTTTGGAACACTAGGAGGAACATGGGTCCATGGACCTATTTTTCTAACTCAAAAGTTGTAGTCTTCAAATAGATCTTTCTAACGAGGTATTGTGCGCGTCAAACAAAGATTGTATGCCAAAGTTATGACCCCGGGAAGTTGATGTACCAATTTACCCAAACAGGGCCCTTAGTTTGGCACTTCATCTCCTAGGGTTAGGTTTTTGGATGTTTAGGGTTTTCCATTGTTTCTCAACAATAAATAGGCCTTCAATCCTCATTGCAACATATTTCATAGGCATGTAGCTTCCACATCTCTTCTCGAAGATAAGCTACCATTGCACTAGTTGGTTTATTTCCATTTCTGTTTGTAAGAATATTTTGGTATCTTACATTAATGAACTGAAGTATTATTTCTAATGCATCTCTGTATTTATGGTTATATCTATAATTTTTTACATTCCTGTTTAAATCTAGGTCACCAATGCTCGTTGTTGTAATCCTTTACTTGCATACAAGAATGCAAGCATTCGTAAATGCCCAGACTCTTCCAGCAAAGTTTCTAGTTCCTCCTGCATTGTCCATTCAAGCCACAGGGTCATCCCTCTTGCAGCCTTCTTATAATAGTCACCATGCCTTTGCAGAATGCATGGATTTTAAATTATAGAACCCCACAGCCTTCCAAGACATGCATAGGACACATGATCTTATGACCTCTAGTCACTAATCTGGACTATGAAACTAGAATGCAAGATGACATACATTGGCCTTTTCTGACAACGTGCAAATGAATACACTACTTAACCTAAAAAAGTATTATGTATTAAATCAGCGTAATACATTACACTGAAATTTACATACCACAACATAAATGTGTTGGGACAGGGTCCCCTCAGGTTAAATTTTGAAGATTTTTTATTAATATTGTAAAGCCTCTGCATTCTCAAGAGTGGAGCACACAGGTTGATAGGAGTCAAAGGGGTCAAGTAAGGTCAAAGCCCCTTAGTTGTTAAGAATTAATTTTTTTTTTCTGACCCGCCCATGGTTCACGGACCATGATACTGTAATGAAGTATCATATAATAAGGAGTCATAGAAGAGTCATAAGGAGATAGAAAAGAGCATGGATAGGCAATTTTTGGGTATGTATTATCTATTCCATACTTAGGTGAAGGGGAAGGCTCCTACATCTACATGCGCGAAGACCTTGGTAAGTCCAAAATTAAATTCATGAGCCCCTACAGCTATGTGCATAGGGTTGGAAGAGTCTGTAATATAATATTTAAGCATAATAAAGGTTGTTCTGGAGAATTATCTGTGTATCTGTGTATCTTTGCTTATCTTTGAATTTAAAATATTCTTTGATATGTTGAATACAATTATCATGAAAATTACTTAATAAATGTGTGATGAACCTCAGTGTTGCAACAAGAATGCTACAACTCCCAAGGCTACCGACTTTAATTATCAACCCAGGGATCGTAAAAACTTAAGAGGTGTCATCATTGTATGTGCGGCAAACAATGTGTCCTTCCTTTGCTGTCATGATGTAATGGGGTGCATGTACTGAAGTCAAATCCTAAACTAATTGTAGAAAATGAAGTGTTCGAAATGGAACCTTAAACTATTGCAAGGAAGAAAGTACAAGGAGAGAGAACGAAATCAAATGCTAAAACATACCATTTTCTAACTAACTACTAAGAGGCTTTGCTTCAAAAGAATTCTAAGTTAACATGTATGCAATCCTATTGTCGTAAGAATGTAGATTCAAACCATCAAACCTTCTATTGTTGTGCATGTAAATGAATAAAATAAATTTGTTTTCTTTTTGTTTTTTTTTCATGTGAGAGTGTGAAACCTAATCTCTTTTGGTGATATGGCCGGTGGCTTGGAGATGACGGAAAATGGTCAGAAGGTTTGGGAGACAAGTGAGGACACTTTTCTAGCTTCCTAGAGGATTTTTCCTCAATTCGGCCTCAAAACAGGCTTTCCTATAGGATCCTACAGTGGTTTCCTACAGGATCCCCTCATTTCCTACAGGATGTACAGATTAACTATAATTCATCGAATGACAAAGAAAATCAAATCCAAATTGGATGTGAAAAAATTTGGTATTGACTAGGATGTCTTCGGTCCCTATTCCAAGTGGAATCACTAAAAAATACCTCTGTTAACCCATGCAAAAAAAATAAAAAAGCATTACTAGTCGAAAATCTAGAAATTCGAGAACTAGTGAGCTAGTAAATCTAAAAAATGCCTAACCAAATCAAGTGAAAATGCAATGGGGTAATTTTTGTTATGAACTAGAATTTTTTTTTTATCTAATTTGAGTGGAATCAATTCGATTAGAATGCTCTAAAAAATAGCAAAAAATTATTGTTCTTTGCTAAAAAAGAGGTCCAGCAATCTAGATTTGGGAATAAGAAGACCAATCCAAGAAACTCAATTATTATTATGAAATTCCAAAGCTTTTCCAAGGATGTAATTATGCTTTTGATCCTGCAAAAGGACTTACATCAACCATTTAACTCAATCCTACAACAAGAAATCATTAATACTAAATGCAGAAATATAAAAAAATAAAAGATAGAGATGCATGTGAATAAGCAGTGAAAAGAAGGAAATAAAATTATACAAAAGGGCTCTGAAGTTCCTGGGATGGCTAAGGCCAAGGAAAATTAGAGACCTATGGAGGAGGAAAAGATTTAGAAGCTAAACATGACACCAATCTCCATTATTTTCATCAATAGAAATACATCCCTGCAAGAAAATACAATGGAGCTGCAAAAATACAAGCTCTCTCCACAATAACGCTAAGGAAAAAATCTCCCCCTACAGGCAAATTCTACTTGGTACTTATACGAAATTATTAGGAATCATTCCCCACCAAAATCTCTTGATTAGTGGATCTAGTCCCCAATACTAGGAATTTGCATTAAATGGCAGGGAACATATTCCTAGACTTTCTCAATCATTCCCTAGACGTAAATTCTACTTGGTACTTATAAAAAAATGATTAAGAATCATTCCCCATGAATGGAGGAAGCTTTCCCCACTCAAATCCCTTGATTAGTGGATTTTCTCCTTTGATTGGTGGATCTTCTCCCTTGATTAGTGGAACTCATTCCTAGATTTTCTCAATCATTGGAGTTCCACAATTTGTGCCATAATTCCATAATATCTTGTTGACTTATTATTTATTATTGATCCTCCAATATTAGAGAAAAAGTACCTAGATTATCTCCTCCTCCAACTCTTCATAATATACCCAATATTCTCATAATATTCCACAAAAAAATATATATATATATTAGGCACAAATATTCAATTATTCATAAACCTTCCTAATAAATATATTAAAGTTAAAAATAAATTATCTAATGCAAAAAGAGAGGGTTAATGTGTCGAAGGATGGTCATAGGCCTTAATTTATGTTTTAAATTAGAGGCATGGGCCTAAATTTATGTCTAATTTAGAGGCCCATCATACCCCCCTGCTAAAAGTGTTGCTCATCCTCTAAGAAACTGACTGACCTCATTGTGTCTCATCCATGGCCCTGGTGACCTCTCTCTTGTGCATTAAGAATCTTGGCTATAAGCTCTGCAAGGACAATTTTCAAAGAAAAATCATTGTTTCTTCAAACCATTAGCTTTCTTTCTTGCCCTTATTCAAGATGAGTTCTTGAATATTTTTTTAGTTTGGCAAGGTCTTTCACACCCTTATCAACCATCTGCTACATTTTTCTTCCATTTAGACACCTCTAACACCTTCAAAATGAATTTAGATGAGAACTAGGACATGTTATAGTAATTCCTGTCAAAACTACAGGAAACCCATTTTGATCATACATGGTAGTCTGAGGTTACGGTAGACCCTTACCTGAATTCCATTCCTTTCTCCCATTTTTATAACATCTTTTAGGCCTTGGACAAAAGCTAGAAAGAGATTAGATACCTCTTGGAAACCCTCTTTTTATCATTGCAATTTGAGTTCTGTTTTCATGGTGAATGCCTCATTTCCTTTTGTTGCCTTCTTCTTCTCTCTTGTGGCCTAGTTGACTACCCAATGGCCTTGGTGTTCTATGAAAAAACTCTTCCATCTTGGGGTTTAGCATAATTTGTTCATTTCTTCCTTCTTGTAGCAACATTTTGCCTTCTTGTAGGATTTTTGGGTCCTGTAATTCTTACAGGATCATCTTGTAGAAAATGCAGTCCCTTTGTAAATTGAAGTAGAGTATAAAAAATGATAGAAATGGTGGAGGAATGAATGGTAATGAGTGGTAAAATAAAAATGTGAGTGGCAGGGGTCTCTTTGTGATCCTCCTTTGCTCTTTGACCATCCTTCTTGTTGACTTACAAATGGAAAGTGCACGAAAATGGAGAGGATGCTCTCTTTGTTTTTCTTCCAAGAATGAAATGGGATGGATGAGGGATGAATAGATAGTAAATATGAAGTGGATTGAGGGCTTGGAGTGTTGTGGTGACCTTTGCCTTTGCAAAAATTTATTCTTTTAATTGTTGTGCTCATTCCTTGAAATCATCACCCTTCATATTTTGACTTTTCAACATTGCATGAGTGAATGCGTGAGCTACAATCAACTAGTTGAAGGAAGATGAGATCGCTGACCCATCCTTAGCTTATAAAACATCATCTATCATGCATTAACAAAAAAATTCTAACTATAATGTGCTCAAGAGAAGAGGTCAATAATATTGCATACATGAACCTCCCTGATGGTTGTTGGAGAGACATGCATGCTGCTGTTGAGTTGATGTTGATGTGTGGGTGTTGATGGCAATGTTGATGATCCTGATGTTGTTGCTAAGATCTGGAGCTACTTCTTTGACCTCTGGATCTCCTTTAAAAGTTCTCACTGCCAATCATGTAGGTGTTGTTTTGTATTCTGTAGGTTTATAGGACAATGACCTTTTTGTCCATATCTCCAAAATGGTATACTGGATTGAGCATAAACTTTTTTAGCATGTTGTCATCATCATTATGCACCTCCTTAGCAAAAACTTTCGGTTAATGGATGCATGAATCTCGAGAAAAACTAGAAATGGATGAAGGTGATGGAGGCCGATTTCTTGGAAATCGTGCACTAGAATTTGTTGGAATTGATTGGGCATGTTACCATCATCCATATGAATCTCCCCATGAAACTGCTTTTTAAATGGATGCACAGATATTGAGAAAATGAAAAAATGGTTGAAGGTAATGGAGGTCGATTTCTTGGAAACCATGCAGTAGAATTTGTTGAAATTGTTTGAGCATATTACCATCATCCATATGCATCTCCCATTGAAACAACTTGACAAGTGGATGCATGGTTTTCAAGTTATGGAAAAAACAAATTTCTTCTCTATGTATTTGTGTATCCTGTTGTAAAACAGAGCAGCTTGTAGTTTTTTAGGACAATAAGGAAAATGAGTGGTAGAAACTTGAGAATAATGGGTGGATGGTGAAAATAGATGAGGGTGATAGATTTCCATGGCCTTCACCTTATTGGAGCATTTGAGCGAAGTAGGAGAAAGTCAAAGTTTGACTTCTTTTGATTAGGCTTCACCAATTTTCCTTTTGGTACCAACTTGTTCTTGTGGTTTGCAGATGTTGGAGAGTACATGAATTTATTAGAGAGATGCATGGAGCAAGGATTTATTTTATTTTTTCTCTTTTTTCTTCTAGGCCTACTAGCCCCTCAATGAGGTTTTCAACTAGTAAGTCTGCCTAGACGCCTCAAAGGAGGTTTTCACCTATGATCTTTTCTTTTTTTCCTCTTTTTTTCTTTTTTCCAACCCATTGACCACCTCATGGAGGTTTTCAATCAATGAGTCAATCTGAGGTGCCTCCAAGGAGGTTTTCACCTGAGATTTTTATTTTTTCTCTTATTTTTCAATCTTATTTTTTTCTACTCTACCCTACTTGAAAATCACTTTCAAGTATAAGAATACTTCCAATGGAGCCATGTGCACATCAAGATGACAAAAAAAATGATGTGGAGACTTGAAATGTATGCGTTGACATGTACTTGGATTTTAGATAACAAATGATTTGACTTTGAAAGGATCGAGCATAGTTGAGGAAGAGAGTGATGTTGCAACTTAGTGATTTTCTAGAACCATATTTCAATATAGTTGTGATGCCTCTGGTCCACTTGCTGATTTAGATCATCTTGTATGTCTTCTTCTACCATGACCTTTAAGTTTTCCTCTTTTTGCTGATTGTTCTCTTGAATACATGGAGGATTTGAGGGAGCTCTCTTGATCTCTGATTTTGATGTCTTATCTTCATCAAGTGCAACCCATGGTTCTATGGTCTTCTCATTTGAATCTTCTTCTTCTCGATGTGGTCCTTCAATGATATAAAGATAATCTCTTTTTTGCAATAATCTTTCTGAGCTATGGTGAATACCATTGATCTCAAGACAAGATGTTTGGAAGTATTGTATCTCAGCATTGTAAGTGGGCTGAGCTACTTCAATGTGTGGGTTTGGAAATGGTGGTACAGGTAGTTGAGTGGGAGTGGATATTTGAGATGGATGGGGTTGGTAGTTGTGGTGGACATGAATGGTAGGGATAACATGGATTTGGGTATGGAGGATATTGAGGATATTGCGGGTGGCTCCCATAAGTTCCTTTCCAACCTTGTTGCCAAGATTGGTTTTGGGGTTGAGATGGCCAATGTTGCCAAGGAAGAGGTGTGTTCCAATTACTTTGAGGTGGATATGCATAACCTTGAAATTGTCAATTAGGCTCTTGCATCATATCCAGCTGAATAGGCTTCCATGGTTCTCTTGGAGCTAAATAACATAGTTCCATTGGCAATTAACTTGCTCCATTGTCCTCTTGGTAAACTTCCTTCAACCCTGGAAATGATGGACAATGTTTAACATCATGTGATTCTGAAAAACAAATATCAACATTTTAGTTTCCTTCATCTTGCATTCTTAACATTTCTACTTGTTTTGTTAGATTGCTAATAATTTCTATTTTAAAATCATCAAACAAATTTCCAAGTTTAGCTTGACTTACCGATCTTGATGCTGATTTACCTACTTTTTATTTTCATCTTGATATATGTTTGCATGTTTCAGAAATTTCCTCAAATGATAATTGATATACATCACCTCAACTCATGAGATTAATCCGATCAATCCATTGATCCCTATTTTTTCTAAGTAATAGGGTTTTTAGTGTGTTGGATCCTAAATGATGTAGTTTTCCCCTCTTAACATTATACATGAACCTCTCTATTATATCCTCTAGACTCTCATCTTCTCTTTCATTCATTCTAAATATTTATTCTTTAACATCATGATCTTTATATTTTTTTAGGAATATCTTTTGCATATCATTCCATGATCTTATTGAATTAGTCCCTAAACTCATGAAACATTGAAGAGCTCTATCCTTCAATGTTGCCAGAAGCAATCTCAATTTTTGAGTTTTTAATAAGTAACCATAAGATCTACAAACAATATCAAATTCAAAGAGAAAGGTTTTTGAATCCTCTCACCTTAGACAGTGAAATTTTGGAAGAAAAGATGGAGGGATGTTCTTCATGTGCACATTGATATCCATATCTTGAATGGGAAATCGAGAGGATCTTCCTCATTGTCATCATCTCCATCCATTTCTTCTACATTATTTGCCATCTCTTCCTCTTCTTCCACCTGCAAAAGTGGATGGTG
>APFE030323768.1:28064-67535 GCA_000404065.3 Pinus taeda
AAGTGCCATGTTGGGCTAAAGAGGCTTCGGCCAATATCTGAAGACGATCATGCTCCTTTTTCCTCTTTTGCTTCTTTGTTGCCTTCTTCAATTTTGCCTTTAGATTCCTTATTCGTGCCTTGTAACTCATATTTTGTGCCCTGTAATGGAAAACCATGTGTCTCAACAATTATTTAACCCTATCAACCTTGTCTAGCAGTCTCTCCAAGTGGATGTTTATTCTCTCGAGCCAAGACTCCCGATCATCATTAATCTCTTGCTCCAATGAAGTGAATTCAATCCTCCTCCTTTGGGTAGCTTGAAGATTCTCCAGGATGTTTTGTATTTCCATGATTGCTTACTGATCTTCGAGCTGTTTGTTCCTCTGCTCCAAGCATTTCATAGTCCACTTAGCCCTCTCCAAATTGAGGGACAAGGCTTTGATCTCTGTCTGATGTTCCTGGATGATCTCTCTAAGATATGCACTTTGCGGGCCCATGTCTGTATTGTCATCCTGGACAAGAATAAAGTCTCGCTCACCTGAAGGCCCCTCATCTTGCATTGGCCTCTTGTCTCTATCCTGTACCTATACCTATGCTGCTGATGGTGACAACGAGATCCCTTCCACCCCAGGTGGAGATAATACTTGTCGGGCTGTTGCAAACAATCCCCTCGTGCCTCTCTGATAGGTGACATATGTCGGCACATTAGTAGTCTCTGCATCTTGACCTCCATGCTGTTGTGAAGGTTCACCTACATCATGGACAACCTCTTGATGAGCTGTTGAAACTGTGAAGAACTCACAAGAAATGAATTCTTCCCATGTGATACCTTACAGGCCAAGCTAATGTACAACAATGATCTTGATGAGCACATAGTGATAAATGTCGTTCTATTGCTGTTCAGGAGTCTTCTTCTGCACAAGAGTGGTCATCCTCTCAATGTTTCGTCACATGAAATATGGAATGTTCATCAACCTCACTCTCGTGAAATGCATCAATAACCTGATATGGTATGCATAGAGGTGTGAAAAACAACCTTCACAACTGAAGTATCTGATAATGATTCTCATCAATGCTGCATAAGGTTCCTTCAGAAACTAGAATGGGAATACCCTATTGAGCTGCCTAAAATAGCTAGGCCTGAAGTAAGGTTCATTATATGCTCTATCTAGTTGTTGCCTCCTGCTCCACTCATCGCCTATATTCGGTATCTCGGTGGCTTGAGAAATGGTTTCTGGTGTCAAGGTGAAGTTTACTCCTACAAGAGTGACATCAGCATCATGCAGATGCAAAAAAAACAACTGAACTAACTCTGGATGATGCTGGATCTGAGAAATCATCTCACAATACTGAAAGCATGACTGTTGCTGAAAGCATGTCATTGCAAGAGGGTAGGCCTACAATTGAGCCAAGGAAGTGGGCTCTTCTCTGATATGTTTGCCACCCTTACGAGGCCTTCTCAATACATTAAGCTCAGTGGTTGAGTCACTGTCTTTCTCATATTCTTGCTCATAGGATGAATCTGTCTCTGTCATGGTGTTGCAATGCATATAACAAGTAGGTGTTTGATTTTGGTTTGAAAATAATGAATGAGTGTTTTGTTTTCAATGCCAAAGGTCCCAAAGGGAAATGAGTGACTGTGAGGAAACAGTGGGAAAAGAAAAGGGACTGCGGATAAAGTGGACTGCTAAGTGAATTTGAAATACAATAACAGTCACTTGACTAAGTGTTAGGAATGTGGGGTTTGGGAATTTTTTACAAATGATATGGGGAAAGGGGTAATGATAAGAAATGGTAGTGTTAGGGATAGGAAAGAAAATGGGAGACAAGTGATATGAATGCTTTTAGAATGTAAGGGAAAAGGAGAGGGACTATCTAATGATGTGACAATGAGCATTCAGCATGAAAATGAGTTTTTAAAACACCATTTGAAACCCTAAGGAGCCACTTCAACAAAAGGATAGAGTTTATGTTTTTGCCATTCAAACCTTATATTTTTCTCTTCAAATCATAGCAAACACCATTTAATAACAATGGAAAAGGCTCACACACTTACTTGGATCCAAAGAGATGGCATTGTTTGGAATTTTGCTAGTCGACTCTCTGCGCCACGCACAAACCCAGTGCACCGCGCCTCCTGGATGCGCCGCGACAGTGTAATTTTACACGGTGGAAATTGGCCAAATGCGCCGCGCGTCCTATGTGTGCCGTGACCTCCTCCAATGCACTACGCAGACTTCCAACACATAATCTCAGCCTTCAAACACAAACTTCTCTCCTCCAAAACTTAAGTGGATTGCAATTGACCTCTTGGCATACCAACGAATGTTTCAAACCATGAAAATGTCTAATACAGTGATGGGGATTGATTTTTATTGAAGCAATGATGTTTCTTTGTCTTGGAGGTTTTGTGCACCACGCACAATCCCAGTGTGTTGTGCCTTGTGGATGCGCCACGCCACTGGAGAAAAGCATTATGGAAATGTGCCCAATGCGTCGCGCGGCCTTTGTGTGTTGTGCTTTAACCCAATGCACCACGCACACTCTAAACACAGTCTTGGCTTTGAAAATCACCCTCTCACCACTAAAATTTGACATTCTTTGATCTTCTTGGATGCAAATGACATTGAACACATAGAAATATCTTTATAAAGACATGGCTTCGATTTTTGTTTCTCAAAAACCCATCTTTGTAATGTTTGGCATCGACACTTTTTCACATGTTAATACAACTCTGCTTTTCAAATTTCCTTTTTTATTTTGGCTTAAATGAAGAATCTTTTGGCTATTTTTGTAGGGATAGTGGCATGTCTAGACAAAGGAAGACCAGGGGTACGCCTGGAGAATTCAACAACTGAAAAAGTTTTGAAAATTACATGGCAATTTATTACAAAAGACGAAATGTTGAATTTTCTTCAAAACAAAGTTTTGAAGAAAAGTCATAATCCATCCATATGACGATGAAATTTTGTGAAATAAAAACTTGTTTAGAAACTCCCTCTAGCCTGCTGGCATTATTGGACACTTTGAAGACACAATTTGTGAAACCCTAGACCTATGACTGACATGACTCTCATTGACTATCATTGACTTTGATGAACTTTGATGAAAAGACCTGAGCCATCAGGTACAAGACATGAGGGGAATGAGTGACAAAGCCCTTCCGTCAGATTAGGGCATGTCCCTAGTGGAATGCAACTGAGTGAATTGAGCGAGACACCTAAAAAATGAAATGCAAAAGAGAAAGTTTGATCGCTGACGGAGGGCTGACGAGACTGACTCTAACAATGGCTCCAATGGGGATGGTAGCTCCTTGGAGGTGCCAAGAACTATAGATCTCTGGGAGAGATAGACAATGCCTTCATCCATTGGGCTAGGAGTGCATTATTTTGACAAATTAACACAAGACCTTTGACTCAATTTATCAACCGAAACTTGACTCAAACTGACTCAAATTTGAACTTAAAATGACTCAAAGACTGACTTGAAAAACTCAAACCAAAACTGAGATCCTTCTTCAGAATTATAGCCTTCACTTCGGGCCCCAAACTGAAGAAACGATCACAACACATACTTGCAATGAAACTAAAATAAAATGGTATATACAGTGACAATGTAAATAGCAGAAACTTTCTCAGAAATGGTACCATTTGAGCAGCCAACCATTGACCGGCCCTCCGAAACATTATTCTCCGTTCATCTCCCTTAGAAGAAAAGAATTCTGACCACAATATGCAGCAATTTTGAAGGGACCTTTCTAGAGATTTTTGAACTTACTGTGCTTACCCTTTTCCTCATTCCTTGCATCCCATTTCAGCACCACTTCCTCCAATTGGAATTTGTCTGCCTTTGATTTTCTATCATAGATTTTCTTAATCCTTTCCTGCAACTTTGATGTGTTTCGGAAAACATTTTCTCTTGTCTGCTACAAATGGACCATTTGATTTAGTCTTCTCTGCATATGATCTTCTTCGTTGCTGGCTTCTTTAAGAAGTTTGACTACCGGAGCTGTTAGAGAGGAAGGAAACACTATATCAATTCCATAAACAATCTGAAAGGGAGACACACTGATGGATTTCTTTTTACTGACCCGATTTGCCCAAAGTGCATTGACCAACTTCTTATGCCAACTATTCTTGTTTATTTCTAGCAGCTTCTTAATGATGTCGACTAAAGATTTGTTGGAAGATTCCGCCAACCCATTGCCTTGCGGATGATAGGTGGTTGAGTGACCCAAAATGATTTTATACTTGTTACAAAACTCAATCATCTTCTTTGATTTGAAAGCTGCTGCGTCATGAGTGATTAACATATTCGGGCAGCCAAAACGAGACATGTTATTCTCAAGGAATGAACTAATTACCGCATCTGTAGCTTGCCTGGTGGGAATTTCTTCGATCCATTTCGTGAAATAATCTATTGCCGTGAGAATCCACCGATGTTGACCTGAAGAAGCAGGATGAATTTCACCAATGAAATCCAACCCCCACTACTGAAAAGGGGCACTCACCTCAATGGGCTTAAGGGGAAAAGGCTGTAATTTCTGCCTTCCTTCAAAAATCTGACATTTATGACAGCTCTTGACAAGCTTATATACATCAGCAAACAATGTCATCCAATAGTATCCCGCTCTCAGAATTTTATTTGCCATTGTTTTCCAAAAAAGGTGACCGCCATAATCTCCTTTGTGGAAATCCTCCATGACCTGCTTTGCTTCTTCTTCCACCAAACAATTCAACAGAACGCCACCAGGATCTTTCCAATAAAGTGCAGAATTTAGAATCCAAATCTTAGCAGCTTTTAATTTGAGAGTTCTACTTTTATTTCTAGTCATGCCATGTGGTGGTGACAAATTTTGCAGCACATATATGACATCTGAATACCATGGGGAAAGAACAAACATTTCGGATACCTGAATTGACGAACCTTCCTCATTCTCATCGGACATAATAGTGATTAGATTTATGTCTAAGGCGTGCAAGTTTGATTCAGCCATTAACTTTGCCAATCCCTGTCCTTTAACAAGTTTGGTGGGCTTTATCTCCACATCGTACTCCAGCAAATATGCAATCCACTTGCCTCGTCTTCCTTCCGAATCTGTGTGCACTAAAACATCCTTGACAACAGCATTAGGAACATAAGCCAAAGTATGAGAATGCAAAATATATACCCGAAAACCTTTCAATGCTTTTACAAGTGCAAGGGCTTGCTTTGTAATGATGTTGTACTTCAAGGCTGCATCTCTTATCGTTCGGCTGAAGAAAGTAATTGGTCTTTCATGCTCATCTCTTTTCTGCATTAACATAGCCACCATTATATGCTCTGAAGCAAAAGAAAACAATATAAAATCATGAGTGTAATCCGAGCTGATTAGAACCAGAGCTGAAGAAAGAGCAAATTTGACTAAATTGAAAGATTTTATCGCCTCTTTCGTCCACTTCACTTGGTTGTCCTTCTTAAGCATGTTTGTAATCTCTCTTAGGTGTTCAACAAGGTTAGGCACAAAGCGACGTAAAAAATTCATCTTACCATTAAAATATTGAATTTCCTTCTTGTTCTAGGGAAGGTCAATTTGTTGAATCACTTCTACACGTGCTGGATCAATACAAATGTCATCTTTTGAGATAATGTGCCCAAGTAGTTTTCCCTCATCCATTGCAAACAAGCTCTTCTTCGGATTCAACGACACACCATATTTTCTACACTTTTGAAAGACAATTTTCAGATGATATATGTTTTCTTCATCTGATTTGGAAAACACGGTCAGATCATCAAGGTACACAACCAAAAATACATCCTTCTCATTTGTGAAAGCCAAGTCCATTGCCCGCTGAAATGTAGCACCCACGTTCTTCAAACCAAAAGGCATTTTAGCATAATGAAAAGTTCCCCATGGAGTGGTGAATGCTATTTTATCTCAATCATCTTCATGGACCAAAATTTGGTTATATCCAGGATAACCATAGAGTAGTGACATTCGAGATGCTCCAACTACTCGCTGAAGTATATGATCCATTTTGGGTAATGGATAATTGGTCCTTCAATGAAACTTTATTGAGATTCCTAAAATCAATGCACAAGCGAATCTCACCTGTCTTCTTTCGTATGGGCACCAAATTAGAGATCCAGTCAGAAAATCTAATGGGAACAATAGTTCCTGATTTGTACAACCTGTTTATCTCCTTCTCAATTGATGGTAGCAGTTTTGGATTTAGCCTTCTCAACTTCTGTCTGAAAGGTTTCTGATTAGGCTTAATGGGAATAGTGTGATGAATTATATTGGTATCATATGTCTTCAAGTCAGAATAATTCCAAGCAAACACATCAGAAAAAGATGACAACAAACTGATATATTTGGCTTTTACCTTTTGTGGCAATGCTTTGGATAGTTTTACCATTTTTGGATTTGCAGCTGTTCCGATATTGACCTCTTCATCACCCTTTTCTGTTGGCTGCAATGTTGGTTTGCAGTCTACGTCATCTTGATCAAAGAGTTCTTCTAAAGGTATCAAGCCTTTAGGAATTATGTTATCCTTTAGCTGCAACACTTCCATTTGATTGATCTGCACATCATCTTCACCATCATCGTGTTCTACATCAATTGAGGTATCTTTGAACTTACCTTTGTTTTGTAGAAAATCGTCAATCTCCTCATCATCTTGGAAAACTTGCTAATATCTTTGATTGTCCAGAACAGTCGGACAGTGCTTAACATGGATTTCGAATTTATTACTAGAGTTCATTGGAATCTTCAAACTACTTGCTGCCTTAGCAAGTGCATCAACAATGCCATTTTGAATGTGAGGCACACACGTCAAGGTATAATCTGAAAACAATTTCAGGATTTCTAGGACTGCATTTTGGTAAACCCACATCCGAGGGTGCTTAGCTTGATACTTGCCTTTAACTTGCTTAATCACCATTTCAGAGTCACCATATACAACAATCCTCTTAGCATTCAGCGTCCTTAAAATTTTGAGGCCAGCAATCAAAGCTTCTTACTCAGCCTCATTGTTCGAACAATCAAAAGCTAATTTGTAGAAACATACCCACACATTACTAGGCACTTTGTTCAGAGCGAAGATAGGACTGCATACCCAAATACCAATTCCAGCACCATAATTTCCCACTGCACCATTGAAATCCATGGTCCACAGACCCTCTTCATCTTCTTCTAAGTGCTGAAATTCTGTTGTCTCTGTTTTTCCTACTTGCTATCCATTATCTTCAGCTGATTGCTCAATGGTGTTTTGTTGTTCTTGTCCTTCTTTCGTTCAAACTTCTCTGAAATTCTCTGTTATTTCTGGAATACTTGCTACTTCAACTAACTGACTATCTATATCATTGAAACTATTTAAATACAAAAAAAAAGACTCTAGATCTATATGTACATAATTGATCAAATGATTGATCGGTTTCTCCTTGCTTGTAATCATGTATTTCATTTTTTGTTTCCGATACAATTTTCTCATTTGGCCAAACACAGAAATCGTTGCATAGGAGAAATCTAGTTGTAATTTCCCTTTTAATTTCGCTCCCCAAGATCTAGAAAGAAGCATACTAAACCTAGGAGGAATGTCCGCCACAACAATATCCATCAAAACATTCTTCTTTGGGATTTTATCTAGACTTACAACCAAGTCTTTAATGAGCTCAATACATCTTACTCTGCTGGAATCAAATGAATAGAGATCATGGTATTTCCTAGTGATGTCCAGACCCAACTTCTCCATGATAGCCTTCGGTATAAGATTGTGGGAAGCTTCAGAATCGAACATAGCATTATGCAACACAAAATCATGCAACCTTAAACTGATATAAACAGGTGGCACATCACTATCTGGAGACTCACCATTCAATGCTGGCCCAAAAATCAATTCGGGTTGATCATCTTCGACATTCACCATATCAGACATTGGATCAAAATTCAAAATTTTAGAAACTTTCCCTCTATAACTATTGTTCTTCATTATTTCAGTTAAGAGAATGAACACCTTCAATTTAGAAATTTTATTTTCTAAACTAAAAGCTAAAATATTTTCTACCTCTTTGACTGGGGCATCTTTCATTTCCTTTTCCTTTGATACAATTGGTTGATTTGATTTTTCTGCTAATGGTGATTTGCTGATATTATGATCAACTGCCTCTTTCCCTTTCTTTTGTACAACGGGTGAATCACTCTTTGATGTTGAAGCTTCTTTCCTCTTCTAAATTGGGTTAACAGGCACATCTCTGTTTCTAAGTGAATATTGTCACTGATGGGCAGACAAAGCATTCATATAACCTCTTTGGTACTAATCTGATTTGTCTTCCAAAGCTGTGTCATTCGCTAGAATGAATCTGCATCTTTGTGTACTGCTGAACTTTCTACATACTCCTCCCCTTCAGTAATATAAAGAGGCAAATCATCTAGAGTAAAGAAGTGATTTTCTTCCCCTATCATATTCTCTTCCTCATTGGATTCCGGTCCATTCACAAAATTTTGCTGCAGAGGTGGCTGTACTGGCTGTTGTCCTGTGGGATCTTGGGCTCACTGTTCTCTTTGTTTGATTCTATATTGTGGCTGCTGCTGGCCATGGAAGTAAGGATTTCTAACTTGTAGTTTAGGTTTATTAAGTTTCACCCTTTCAAACATCTGCTCCACCTTCTGAAGTAATTGATTTGTCGAAGACGACTCTTCTTTTATTGTGACCTTCCTTATCTACTCTTGCTCTAGCCCTCTTTGCCAGCAGATTTGCCTCAACGCTAACCACGATCTTCTACATATCTTCCATTGTGGAAGGCTCTCTCTCTCTTAGTTGGTAAGCCATGTCAGCATCAAAACCATCCAGAAATTTCATCATGGCTAGCCCCACGGGTAGCCTTAGATGATCAGGAATTTCTTTGTAAACTGAATTGAATCTAATGCAGTAATCTTGAACTGACTCACCAACATTTCTCTTGATATGCTCATATTCTTGAAGGATCTAAAGAGGATTTTTCTTGATTTCCCAATGATCTAAAACTTGTCTTTGTAGATCATCCAATGTAGTAATACTAGCAGTAGGCAAGGCTCTGAACCATTTCCTAACTTCACCACTAAATGTCTATACAAACAATCACATTGTCACATTTTCTGCATCGATCTCATGAAGGTCACAGAAATTTTCCATTATGTCTACATGTTGTTGAGTAGTAATGCTATGAGGAGTGCCATCAGGCAAAGGAATTTTGCTTTGATAATCTGCGGGCATATCATCTGAAACTTGAGCCAGCATGAGAGGTGCAAAACAAGCAGCCATCACTCTTGGTAGATTTGGTCTTGGTTATGTTGGAGGAGTGGGTGCAACTGATGTATTAGGTGTATGAGGCAGGGTGTGAGGAGGAGAAACTATTTTGTATGTAGAAGGAGTAGATGGAGGCGAATTTACTGCAGACTTTTGATATGTGACAATAGGCTGCACAGGGATAGTGGGAATGAAGGGCGGTTCGGTGGGACTCTTTGAGTTGAATGCCATGATGGAAGATCCAAGGGTGGTAGATGCAGCTTCTAAGAAATTAGTGATATTTGAAGCTTCAATTTCAGTCTGGAGCTGTCTTAAAATAAAATTCTCAATGGCCTTATTGTATTTTTCAATTTCAAGAGTTGCAACAGAGTCCAGATTCAAGACTGTGGAACCAACAGCACTTTCGCATTTGGTTTCAAACAATGATAACTCAAAACATGCATCAAAATCAAGCTCTTCAAGATACTTGAAAATTGCAGGGCATGAATGGGATTTGAACACAGGAGTCTTAGAACTCTCTTGACGAAGAAGTCTTGGAATCAAATTGGGATTTTCATAGACAGGGGGAAGATTTGGATCTGGATTAGCTCTGGTATATCTCCTCGAAGCCAGTGTGATATTTTCAAACGATCAAATGGACATAAACAACTTTCTCAGCCTATCAAATCCTAAGCTTATCATCCACAGCTTAGAATCATTAAATGCACCAGGGTGGTTGCAGGTTAGATTTTCCGTTAATGAGACTAGACTGGAGATTGACTGAAATAGTGTTTATCTACTTGTGCTAATGCAAAGCAAAAGCGTTTCGAAGGCAGAATGGCTAATCTTTAGACTCCATATGTAGTTTCAAAATGAAGAATACTAACAAACAATCAAATCACTCCCTAGTATGGTCGCCACTATGTTAGTGCTCAAATCTTCCTTAGGCTGAAGGAAGGCAGGATTCAAGATATCACCATACCAAGCTCAGCCTCATAGCTATCCCTACGAGGATAGGAGAGGGCTCTCTCCGTGTCAATCTCTGTAAAAGATAATCAATTGGGGCTTGACATGATTTAATTAACAACTAATCTTAGGCTAGGTATGAAGTGCAAGGATTGATTTGAGTTTTTGGGGGTTTTGTGTTGGAAAAATGGAAAGGCAAATTTGGGTACGGGGATCAGGCACAGTTTTTGCAGAGTTCTGATTGGGGCAAGGAAGGCAATTATTTTTATGCTTTAGATTGAATGAATGGATAGATCATACTAGTGAGGAGCCAAGGAGGGAAAGAGAGTCTCAAGAGTCCTCCTCAAACAGATGAAAACATTGAAAATTAAATAAAATTTCAAGGCAGAGCATAACAGTCCAGTGAATTCTACCTTAATCACTCATTTGTTTAATTTCAGAAGCAAAAAGAAGGGAAAATGATACACATAATCATCAATGAACTTACAAGTACATAGAGAAAAACACCATCAAAACACAGAGCCACATGGATCCCAACAAGTTTTTCAAAACCCTGGTCTTTCCTTAGCCAAAAATGCGGAGATAGAATGTACAATGATGTGCCAAGCAATCTCAAGTGTCCAACCCTGAAAATGACTCAGAAAATACATGATATAGACTAGCCCAACCCATTCCCTTGCCTCTAGGGGTCGAGCTCATCATTCTAGGAGCTATTTCAACCAATTCTAAACAAAGCACTGAAATCTAGGCAATCAAACAACTTGCCTCTATATGATAGGAAAATGATTGATTCATTAAATTTTCACTTTTTAGTGAATGAATCCTCTAGAACAAGTAAATATGTACCAAAATTACATCATAGTCATCAAGTTACATCAAGATAGATCAATAATTACATCAAAAAGCAAAACTAGTCAAAATTGGGAAAATTTCTGAGCTGTACAATGAAAAATAGGCAAAAATCCTCTATGCTTCGCGACCAAAATCTCTATGCATAGCACAACTTTGGGGCTGATTTTGAGGCACTTCCTGAAGTTCAAATTGAGCCCAAGATAGCTCGTTGGAAAGACCTAACAGTCTAATTTCCAACCCAAGTGAAACTTCTAGATTTGGATGTCATTTTCCCCTCCAAAGCTTCATTCTCCCAAGATTTCTTCCTGTGGGTGCAAAAGGTGGCAGAGAGGTCATTTTTGGCATGTTTTTGACCCTTTAGGAAACCCAGAACTTGATGAAATCCTTAGGTAATCCATGAGCATACATAACTTTTGATAAAAAATCTAGAAATGCAAAGCTTCCCTCTAGAAGATCTCCCAATTATAAGCGTGCGCCAAGTGGCGCTACACGTTGGGCGGAAAAACCTATTTTAGACCAAAATTTACAAAATTGACAAAATTTTCTCCAAATTTCTTGAAATTCGGGTTGGACCTTCTCTATCAAGTGTCATGTTTGGCTAAAGAGGCTTCGGCCAATATCTGAAGACGATCATGCTCCTTTTTCCTCTTTTGCTTCTTTGTTGCCTTCTTCAATTTTGCCTTTACATTTCTTATTCGTGCCCTGGAACTCATATTTCGTGCCTTGTAATGGAAAACCATGTGTCTCAAAAATGCTTTATCCCTATTGGCCTTGTCCAACAATCTCTCCAAGTGGATTTTTATTCTCTCGTGCCAAGACTCCCGATCATCATTAATCTCTTGCTCCAATGAAGGGAATTCAATCCTCCTCCTTTGGGCAGCTTGACGATTCTCCCAGATGTTTTGCAATCCCATGATTGCTTACTGATCTTTGAGCTATTTGTTCCTCTGCTTCAAGTATTTCATAGTCCACTTAGCCCTCTCCAAATTGAGGGACAAGGATTTGATCTCTATCTGTTTTTTCTAGATGATCTCTATAAGATGTGCACTTTGCGGGCCCATGTTTGTATCGTCATCCTGGACAAGAATAAAGTATCGCTCACCTCAAGGCCCCTCATCCTACATTGGCCTCTCGCCTCTATCCAGTACCTATACCTGTGTTGCTGATGGTGACAACGAGACCCGTTCCATCGCAGGTGGAGATAATACTCGTCGAGCTGCTACAAACAATCACCTCGTGCCTCTCTGACAGGTGACATATGTCGGCACACTAGTAGTCTCTGCATCTGGACCTCCATGCTACTATGAAGGTTCACCCACATCATGGACAACCTCTTGATGAGCTGCTGAAACTGTGAAGAACTCACGAGAAATGAAGTCTTCCCATGTGATACCCTGCAGGCCAAGCTGATGTACAACAATGATCTTGATGAGCGCATAGTGATAAATGTTGTTGTACTGCTGTTCAAGAGTCTTCTTCTGCACAAGAGTGGTCATCCTCTCGATGTTTTGGCACATGAAATATGGAATGTCCATCAACCTCACTCTCGTGAAATGCATCAATAACCTGATATGGTATGCATAGAGGCATGAAAATTGGCCTTCACAACTAAAGTATCTGATAATGAGTCTCATTAATGGCGCATAATATTCCTTCAGAAACTAGAATGGGAATACCCTGTTGAGCTGCCTCAAATAGCCTATGCCTGATGTAAGGTTCATAATATTCTCTATCCAGTTGTTGCCTCTTGTTCCACTCTTCGCCTATATTCGGTATCCGGTGGCCTAAGAAATGGTTTCTGGTGTCAAGGTGAAGTTTACTCCGGAAAGAGTGACAGTACCATCATGCAGATGCAAAACAAACAAACGAACTAACTCTGGATGATGTTGGATCTGAGCAATCATCTCACAATACTGAAAGCATGACTGTTGCTGAAAGCATGACTGTTGCTGAAAGCATGTCATTGTAAGCAGGCAGGCCTGCAATTGAGTCAAGGAAGTGGGCTCTTCTCTGACATGTCTACCACCCTTATGAGGCCTTCTCGGCACATTAAGCTTAGTGGTTGAGTCACTGTCTTGCTCATATTCTTGCTCATAGGATGAATCTGTCTCTGTCATGGTGCTGCAATGTTTATAACAAGTAGGTGTTTTATTTTGGTTTGAAAATAATGAATGAGTGTTTTGTTTTCAATGCCAAAGGTCCCAAAGGGAAATGAGTGACTGTGAAGAAACAGTGGGAAAAGAAAAGGGATAGTGGATAAAGTGGACTGCTAAGTGAATTTGAAATACAATAACAGTCACTTGACTAAGTGTTAGGAATGTGGGGTTTGGGAATTTTTTACAAATGATATGGGGAAAGGGGTAATGATAAGAAATGGTAGTGTTAGGGATAGGAAAGCAAAATGGGAGACAAGTGATATGAATGCTTTTAGAATGTAAGGGAAAAGGAGAGGGACTATATAATGATGTGACAATGAGCATTCAACATGAAAATGAGTTTTTAAAACACCATTTGAAACCCTAAGGAGCCACTTCAACAAAAGGATAGGGTTTGTGTTTTTGCCATTAAAACCTCATATTTTTCTCTTCAAATCATAGTAAATAGCATTTAATAACAATGGCAAAGGCTCACACACTTACTTGGATCCAAAGAGATGGCATTGTTTGGAATATGGCTTGTCGGCTCTGTGTGCCACGCACAAACCCACTGTGCTGCACCTCCTGGATGCGCTGTGACAGTGTAATTTTACACGGTGGAAATTGGCCCAATGCACCGCGCGGCCTATGTGCGCCGCGACCTCCTCCAATGCACCGCGCGCACTTCCAACACGAAATCTCGGCCTTCAAACACAAACTTCGCTCCTCCAAAACTTAAGTGGATTGCAATTGACCTCTTGGCATACCAATGGATGTTTCAAAACATGAAAATGTCTAATACAGTGATGGGGATTGATTTTTATTGAAGCCGTGATGATTTTTTGTCTTGGAGGTTCTGTGCACCGTGCACAAGCCCAGTGCACCGCACCTCATGGATGCGCCACGCCAGTGCAGAAAAGCACTGTGAAAATGTGCTCAATGCGCCGCGTGGCCTATGTGCACTGCGCTCTAACCCAATGCACTGCGCGCACTCTAAACACAGTCTTGGCTTTGAAAATCGCCCTCTCACCACTAAACTTCGACTTTCTTTGATATTCTTGGATGCAAATGACATTGAACACATAGAAATATCCTTTTAAATACATGGCCTTGATTTTTGTTTCTCAAAAACCCATCTTTGTAATGTTTGGCATCGACAATTTTTCACATGTTAATACAATTGTGTTTTTCAAATTTCCTTTTTGATTTTGGCTTAAATGATGAATCTTTTGGCTATTTTTGCAGGGATAGTGGCATGTCTGGACAAACGAAGACCAGGGTTGCGCCTGGAGAATTCAACAACTTAAAAACTTTTGAAAATTACATGGCAATTTATTACAAAAGACGGAATGTCGAATTTTTTTCAAAATAGAGTTTTGAAGAAAGGTCATAATCCATCCATATGACGATGAAATTTTGTGAAATAAAAACTTGTTTAGAACCTCCCTCTAGCCTTCTGGCATTATTGGACACTTTGAAGACACAATTTGTGAAACCCTAGACCTATGACTCACATGACTCTCATTGATTTTCATTGACTTTGATGAACTTTGATGAAAAGACCTGAGCCAACAGCTACAAGACATGAGGGGAATGAGTGACAAGGCACTTCCGTCAGATTATGGCATGCCCCTAGTGGAATGCAACTGAGTGAATCGAGTGAGACACCTAAAAAATGAAATGGAAAAGAGAAAGTTTGATCGTTGACGGAGGGCTGACGAGACCGACTCTAACAAAACCTACACCTCCACCTCCACCTCTGCTATTTAGTATGGTGAACACTATGAAGATCCCTATATTCAAGGGTCTGGGAATGGAAGATCCTAAATAATTCTAGTTTGTAGCAGATGTTGTGTGAAAGTCACAACAGATAATGGATGATAATCTAAAGAAAGCACAGTTGGTCACAGCATTGCAATATAGGGTGTTGAGCTAGTATATTAAGTATAATATAGCCCATCCAACTGCAACTTTGAAAGATATGAAAGATGCACTGAATAATGAATTCAAGAAACCTAAGTCGCAAGCCCATTTTGTAATGGAGGTCAAAGAAATCAAGCAGAGGGTAAATGAATCTGCATGGGATTTTGATCAAAGATTGAAATGTCTGCTATAAGAGGCTAATCTGTAGATCTCAGATGAGAAGCATAAGGATTGGTATATTGCCTCACTTTGACCTCACTTAAGCTTGCCATTGTCATAGAAAATGCTTGGAACATAGGCAGAGGCTCTAGAGATTACTATGAAGTTGGAGTTGCCGCCTATTCTGGATAAAAAGCTGGGAGTGCGGTAGATTTAGTCCATGTTGGTTATTCTACATATGGAGTTGTAGGATATTAAATAGGGTAAAGAGGTCCAAAGTGAGAACCACATAGAAGTATGGTGCTTAAAGTGCAAAGGGCATGATCATGACAAGGATCATTTCCCGATGTATGAAAATTATCTCATTGGGGAAGGTCCTGTCCCCATGAAGCTAGAAAATACCGTTGGATTGAGTATCAATGTAGTACCATGGTGTGCTATCTACCAGATGACAAGAAAACATATGACAGACAATTTCCACTCAATGTGTGTAGACTCCCCAGCAAGTGTTCTGCAATTTTTGTAAATCTGTATAACATGATGAGTGCAATTATTGAAGCTACGAGTTAATGATGGATAGAACTCCAACATATAAAGTATAGGCTGAGACACGTCCTTATTAGGATCAAGTCGCACCTACAACATGCGAAGGGTTCCAATGACGAGGAAGAGGATGAGGAAGAGGAACTGGAAGACGTCATGGACAGATCATTTGTTACAATTGTGGGGAACCAGGCCATTTTGCGTGAGATTTTTCAAACCCGACACACCCCGCTTGTCAATATTACCAACGGATTGACCATGTTATAGAATATTTTCTTGTGCTCGTCACGAAGATGCAAGAGAAGAAGAACCAGCAACCCACCTAGAATATCCATAGGATGAGATCGGAACCGTGCGAAGATGGGCCCAATGTTAATATCATTACGAGAAGCGGTGTCACTACTAGGCAAGATAAAGGGAAACAACAAAAAGAAAGTATATGGGTACACAAGGTTTCTGACAAGGATGTTGGGTTTGATATACATAAGGTAAAGGAAACTTTTATGGAGGTAAAAAAGAGGTTTGTGGATTCAGGAGCGTCCACATCAAAAACTCAGGGTGCACGAATGGAGAAGCCTGAAGAAGTCAGTGTTGTGCAGGAAAAAAATCTTCCATTGCTAACATCTTTCTTAAAGACCTGCATGAAGCTATTAAGGACTAAAAAGTAGTAGAGGGACTGCAAGAATTGGTAGACAACTGCGCTAACAAGGGTAAGCCACTGCCTGAGCAGCACGCAGTGCACAAATTGGATAAGGGTAAGAAAAGAACCAGTCAAGAAATGAGATTGACTGCACAAATCTAAGAATTCAAAATGGACCAGGTGATCCTAGATTTGGGTTCTGATTCGAATTTCTTACCTAAACAAACCTAGGAAAGAATGGGAAACCCAGTGCTACAGTGGTCCCCAATTTAGTTGCAAATGGCGAACTAGCAGAAGATTATTTCAATGGGGCACTTACATGGAGTAACTATAGATATTGAAGAGGCGCATGCCATAGTTGATTTTGAGATGATAGAAATAATGGATGATAGTAATCCTTACCTAGTGTTTCTTGGAATTGATTGGGAATTTGATATGAATGTGATCATCAACCTGAAGAAGTACAACATGATGTTTGAAAAGAAGGAATTGCAAGTCATTGTTCCATTGGATCTAGCTGAGGGTGTGCAATATACTGAACCCATATGAGATTACTACGAGGAGGATGATATTAAACATATCTATAAGCTTATTGCGTGGGATGAGGATTGGATCAAACCTACAGTGGATGGGTGTATTACGTGGGAAAAGGACAGCTCTTGCAACTCGGATTTGGATGAGGATCTCGAGCACTAGCAGAATAGATTACATGAAGTATCAACGTTGTGATGCAATAGGCCTACTAAGTCACTCTGGTGTATATCTACTAAGCTACACAAATTACCGTATTATGATGACTTAGATTATGTAAATTTATTTATGGATAAATTTGAAAGGGATGTACCGGAGGAACATTGATTCCAAGCACTCAAAATTGCGCTAAGAGCTATGCTTGCCAGATGGTGGGGTACCTATCAGAAGAACTTTATAGATAGGAAGGAATAATATAGGATGATGAAGCTAAGGTTCGGATATGCCAACACCTGCATGATTGAAAAATATATAGGGAAATATGATCTGCGCGAGCATCTATCTCAATGGATGAGAGCATGGGAAGAGGAACCACAACCTAAATGGATTCACATATTCTGCCACACTTTGGATATTATCCCGATGAACTACCATCTAGAAATAATGCTCCAACATGGAACCGTGAAGTGGGATGTTTTGAAGGAAAATTTTCTGTTAACTTTAATTTTTGAGGATGGTTTTGAACGTATTGACGAAGCATTACAGGAAATTAAGGCTGCAATATTCAGGATTCTAGGAGAACCTGTCACATGGGTACAACCAGAATGGAGTACGTAGCTATGCCATGCTCTGGAATGCTATAGTGTGACTATTGAAGAAGGCAAGGAATATCCTAGGAATATCCTAAGTCAGAGGGACAATGTGAATTCACAGGGCCTAAAGCAAAAGTTCCTGACATCTCAAAACCATTAAAAACCAAGCAAGTGAACATTAGGTCGGACACATAGCTGAAGTTTACAAATATAGGCGACTACTGGGACAAGGACATGGTTGACAAAGTCATGGAGCTATTATGGGAATACCAAGACTTGTTTCCAATTAAGTTCTCTTATTTGAAGTGGATAGTAGGTGATTTGGGTGTTATGAAAATCAATCTAAATCCAGATGCAAAGTGGGTAAAGCAGCACCCGTACCAGTTGAATCCTAAGTACAAGGAAAAAGTGTGTGAAAAACAGGATAATATGCTTTCAGCAGGGATTATTGAGCTTGTAGAAGAATCAGACTAGGTTAGTTTTATGGTGATTCGGGAGAAGGAGACGAAAGGTGAAATACAGATCTGTGTAGATCTAAGGAAATTGAATGATGCTTGTGAACATGATCCATTCCCTATGAAATTCATAGATGAAGTATTGGAGAATGTTAGACTTCAAGAAGCCTATTCATTTACAGATGGATTCTCTGGGCATCACTAGATCAAGATCGCACTAGAATATTAGCGCAAGACTACCTTTGCCACAGAATGGGGTTGTTTTCAGTATATTTTTATGCCCTTTGGGATTAAGAATGCCCCTACAATTTTATCTAGGGTGGTAGTCACAGCCTTTAAAGAATTTATTCGTAAGTTTTTGGAGGTTTACTTTGATGATTGGATGGTGTCTGGGTTAGTGAAAAAGCATGTTGCAAGCCTTCACCTAATGTTGGATACTTGTCAGAAGTATCAGATATCCCTTAACGTAGAGAAGTGCATATTTTGCGTACCTTATGGGATACTCTTGGGCCATGTTGTTTGTAAGCAGGGGTTGATGGTCAACCTTTCCAAAATTGTAGTGATGATCAATTTTGAGCCTCCAAGGAATGTCAAACAGTTGCACACAATGTTGGGCCATATCAAACACTATAGGAAATTCATCAAGGAGTATACATAGATCACTGTGCCCATGGAAAATTTATTGAAGAAGGATGCAACATTTTATTGGGATGATGATTGCCATAAAATCTTAGATGCATTGAAGGAAAATATGGTCACAACACCCATTCTAGTGTTCCCCAATTGGAAGAAAGAGTTTCATGTACATGTAGATGCATCTTGCATAGTGTTAGGAGCAGTGTTATCCTAGCCAGGCATATATGATATTGACCATCTGATTGCATTCGTGAGCAGGAAGTTGTCTAAGGTAGAGAAGAATTATTCAACCACTGAGTGCGAAGGATTGGCAATCATTTATGCACTCCAGAAGTTCAGGTATTATTTGTTCAGTGTGCACTTTAAAATGTACACAGATCATTCTGCTATGAAATACCTTGTCAACAAGCCTGTGTTGGGGGCGGGGAGGAATTTGTAGCTGGTTACTGGTGTTTCAGGAATATGAATTTGAAGTATTTGTGAAGCCAGAGAAATTAAATGTTGGACTAGATCAGCTTTCGCGAATTGAGAATGGCGAAGAATCTACAAGTATTAATGAAGGATTTCTTGATGCGCAGCTCTTTACTATGTGCATCACAGATTAATAGTTTGTAGACATAATCCAATTATTGTCTACAGGTACATATCCTTAACAGTATATGACATAGCAAAAGAAAGAGTTGGTGGTCAGGGCTATGGATTTTTCCTTTATTGCAGGGCACTTGCATAAAATGGGTTTGGATGAAGTTTTGTGCAAGTATGTACCAAATTATGAAAGACGAAGTATCCTTGCTGAAGCACATGGCGGATTCGGTGGAGGAAATTATGCGAGAGGAGAATCTACACAAAATATCCTATGAGTTGGGCTATGGTGACCAACTATGCACAAGGATGCCAAGGAATATTGCAGGACATGCGATGTCTGTTAGAGGATGGGGAGGTCATTGCGAAGGGATGAATTGCCTCTGAACCCACAAGTTTCGTTACAGGAATTTGACAAGCGGGAAATAGACTTTGTGAGACCGATTCATCCACCAAGAAAGAAGAGAGTGCACTACATCATCAAAGTAACCGAATACTTGACCAGATGGATTGAGGCACAACCTGTGAAGGATTTTTGTGTGGCTACAACTGTGAAGTTCATATTTGAATAATTTTGTCTCGGTTTGGCTGTTCTAAGATTGTGATGAGCGACAGGGGTTCGCACTTCCTAAATGAAACAATTGCTACTCTACTTGAAGAATTCCAAATATATAATCAAAAAAGTACGCTGTCTCATTCTTAAGTGAAAAGCACAATGGAAGCCTTTAATAAAATCCTGGAATGTGCTTTCACGAAGATTTGCAATGCAAATAGGAACGATTGGGATGTGCGCATACCAATTCTTCTTTGGGCATATAGAACTACATGTAAGAAGTTGATTGGATAGACCTCATTTAGATTGGTTTATGGACAAGAGGTAGTAATGTCAATGGAGTATATTGTTCCCAGTTTGCGGATTGGTCTAGTCAGAGAAACAACAGATCAGGATACTATGGAAGAATGCATCGCCCAGATAGTTGAGTTAGAAGAAGATCACTACCTAACAGGTTTTCATCAATAGGTGTAGAAGGCTCACGAAAAGGTGTGGCATGATTGCTATATTAAGAAGCACATCTTTAAAAGTTGAGATTTAATATTGTTGTATGATAGTAATTTTATGAATTTTCCTACAAAATTTCAGATGCATTGGCTGGGGCTATACATTGTCTAGGATATTACAAATGGAGGTGTAGTTAAGCTCGTGAAGCTGAACATTGATATATTTCTAGGTAAAATCAATGGAAGTCAGCTAAAGTTATACGGGGGAGATCCCACCTCTGTGCAATGACTGTATGGATGTAGGACAGTCTTTGTACTCCAGACAGTTGCAAGGAAATACAAGACTATAAACTACACTTCTAGAAGGACATCTTGGTGAAGCAAAGGGGTTGTGTGATGATTGGAGGAAAGGCGCAAAAGAGGGCTGCAACGAAGGAGCTACTCTAACATGGTGGATCCCATGTAGCCTCGTAAAAAAGTTATCATTGGAAGCACTATAGATGATTGGATGGTGATTTATCCATTAAAGGGAGCAGGGGGGGAAGAGCATTTAAGGAGCATATCTTTGTAAATATGCTACTAAAATCACATTAATGATGGTGATCTAGAGGGAATGAATGGATTTGAATTCAAAATATGTTATAAATACATCATCCCACTCCACATTTTGAACACTTTGCTTCCTGAGATCTTTTGCGCTTTAGTTTGTGCCAAGATAATTGTTGCATGTCTTGAGGGGATTGGAAAGAAATTAGGGAGAAGGTTTCCCAGCAAGGATTTGGGTGGGAGGTGAATTTAACTAATTCGCAACATGAAATATTCTCAAAAATAATTACTACAACCCAAACCGTACCTACCACAACGCCTAAGTCATCGAGGCCTAAACCCACTGCCTCCACGATAGGAGGAAAGAAGAAAAGAAGCCCTAGCAAATGTCGGTGCGGCAATCATTGCGCAAGAATCCAGCAGAGATTAGACAAAAGGGTAAGGTGGATAGAACCAAGCAACCAATGGAAACCTTGGACTTAGATGAGGAAGAACTAACTATGGGGATTGAAGAGATTGATAGTGATGAAGTTGTGCCAATTACTCGGATACCACCTTATGTACCCCTAGAAAATCCACAGCCAAAGTTGCAAAAGATTTGGATTCGACAAAGTTCCAGGTCTCCACACCATCGCTGCTAGAGGAGGTACCTTTTGAGGGAAATTTGTTGGCCAAGATACCATATTTGAAGATGGAGGATTGGGACCTAGAGGATTATCCAAATTTCTTCTAGTTGGAACCGAGAAAATACCTTAAGAAAGTATATTATGAGGAGTCAGATGTTACACGGCTTGAGAGAATGAAGTGGGTATCTAGAGTTGAGTGTGAAGGGTTGCTCAATATGTTGTGGGTGCCACATTTTAACTTCAACACCATTAACACTATCTCTGTGCATCAATTATTAACACTGGTTGACAATGGGCACCTTTGATTGGGAGGGTCCATTCCAATTACTGATATGCTGATTCACTGAATAATATCGCTGTCTTATCAAGGAGTAGACCCTACTGATGCTTTTGTGGGGAAATTGCAGTAGAAGCTACTATACCAAATGAAGAGAAACTTCAAGTTAGTGAAGAAGTCACGTGGCTATTCAATTAGCTCCATATCAGATGGTACTGTGTATTTTGCTACACAAATATTGGCTGGGAAGATCAAGAAGAAGTGTTGCGCTGATGAAGTGTCGGCGCCAGTAGTATATATAGCTGCATAGTGTGCCAAAGATTCCAATATAATTGGGCTCAATATCTGTGTCATGAGTTCCTGGAGGATTGCCGAGAGGCCCATGATGATGGTAAGGCATTCCACTACAAGTGACTACTTTTGTTGATCGTGCTAGTGGCATGGAGAACACTGGAGGAAAGCCAGTTCCCATAGCGTGATCCTGACTTATGCCAGGCTGGGAAATTCACCTCATTGTGGGCAATAAAGTACCGTGAGTGCATCATGGAGACAAAGATATTCTAGGTCTTGTTTGAGTTTGAGCTGAGGATGGTGATAAACCAACATCCACGGTTATCACCAACCTTGCATGCATTGTATGCTAACATTGTTGATTTCAAGGCAGATTTTCATAATTTGTTTATCCGCACAAAGAAGGATTCGATGGGCACATGGCATAAGTTTCCCTACTTGGTCACAAAGGATGATATTATGGGGGTCACCAGTAAATGGCCAAGAAACTAACTCACCCCATTTAATGTAGGCATAAGCACCAGTAAGGCTGCAGAAGGTGTAGCTATGACAACAGCAAAAAAAAGATAAGAAGAAAGAAGCACAGAAGGCTTCTACAAACGAAAAAATCGAGGAAGAAGAAAAGGATGTGCAACAGAAAGAGGCATCTACAAAGGAGAGAGAAGCACCAAAAGGAAAGGTCTCTGCAAAAGGGACAGATTCACCAAAGGAAAAAGCAGGAACTTCATAGGCCACTACTGACCTCGAAAAACTAGAGCACATAGATGTGGAGGTTGAGACTCAGGATGAAGAGGAAGGGGGCGCAGACTTGGATTCCCCCTTCATACTCAAGAGGAGGTAGAAGTGAAGCTCCATGGGACTCTGGAAGAAGTAAAAGTCTGACAAGTCTGCAAGTGTGACACCATTAGTCCTCACAGAGGGGGACCTGGACAAGATCAGTGATGTGGTCTACAACACAATGGAGACTATTTGGGGCCACATTGAAGACCAATACCATCAGCTATTAGACAAGGTACAACAAGGCCTGAGGGAATTGTAGTTCCATATAGGTGTAATTCAAGCAAGTGTAGGACAAGTGAACCTGAATCAAGCGAGCATGAAGCAAGTGAGTGCGATAGCTTCAACAAAAGAGATCACCACAAACCTCCATGTAGTATAGTTACCATAGGGATATTTGCATGTTGAGACTTTAGAGGATAGGGTGCACCTATTGCATTTGAAGAATTTGGGCCTTAACCTCACGACGCTCCCTATTCATACATTGCATGAGTTACATCATGGCATCCCAGATGATCTCAGAGTCCAGTAACAATGGACATTACTATTTATCAGCAAAGTTAAAACCAACAACCAGCTAATATTTGAGGAGAAGGCACAGGCACTCAAATAACAAGAAGAAGTCATTACACATGGTGAGGAGTTGGAAGCAGCAATAGTGCTAGCATGCAGTGAGCTTCCGGATCTCCAGATCATAATAGAAGAGACCTCCGGGGAGAAAATCTAGAAGTTAGTTGTTGCAGTGAAGGAGTCAAAAGAGGAAATTGGAAAGGTTTTTTTTTGAGTTGCAGCTACAGATATCCGAGCTTAAACTTAATTTGTAGCTAACCACTCCTCCGGAATTTAGAGAGTAGCACAAGGCTACTATTAAAGAGGATATGATTACTTTGGAAGTTGTAGTCATAGATTACAGCCAATTATTTGAGAAAACAATCAAGATGTGGACCTTGTTGCAAGAGCATCTACACTTGCAGAAAATTGAAGCAAATATCTGAAAAAAATAGGTGCAGTTGGACGAGATCAGGGCTACAGTGCATACCTTAGCACCAGTGCAAAGGTTCACCAGATTAGAAGAGGGAAATTTCATCCAAACCTAGATTGATGAACTGCGTCAGAAAGCATCCATCATATCCTCAAGGAGGGAACCCTGGGTTGATGAGGCAATCCAGTTGACACAAACAATATAGAGCAAGTTGAATTCTATGCAGTAGACACAAAGAATCATGGGCCTTATAGTTGAAGGTCCAACTATAGAGAGATTAGTTGAGGAGGCTCATTAGGTCGCTGTGCAGGGAGAAGCAGATCTTCAAGCATTGAAGATAGAATTTAGCGGTCTGTAGGCACAGATCAAGGAAACACTAGCAAAGTGACTCAAGATGAGTCATGACTTTGGGTTGGGGGCCTATTGGGACAGGGTCCCCTGGGGTTAAATTTTGAAGAATTTTTGTTAATACTATAAAACCTACACATTTTGAGGAGCAGAGCACGCAGGTCGATAAGAGTCAAAGGGGCTTAGGAAGGTCAAAGCCCCTAAGTTGTTAAGAGTTAAGCTATTTTTTGACCTACCCATGGTTTGCAGACCATGGTATTGTAATGAAGTATCATATAAAAAGGAATCGTAGAAGAGTCATAAGGAGATAGCGAAGAGCATAGATCGGCAAGTTTTGGGTCTCTATTTTCTATTTTCTACTTGAGCAAATGGGAAGTCTCCTACAGCTATGTGGGCAGAGACCTTGGTAAGTCCATAGCTAAGTGTGTGGGCCCCTACAGCTATGTGCACAGGGTTGGAAGAGTCTGTTATAGAAGATATAAGCATAATAAAGGTTGTTCTAAAGAATTATATGTGTATCTGTGTATCTTTGCTTACCTTTGAATTTGTTATATGTTTTGATCTATTGAACACAATTAATCATGAAAGGCACTTAATAGATACACAGAAGAAGTAGATTTGTTTAAATACATAATGTTATGAATGTTTAGTGCTATTAGCAAAGATTTTAAATATGTTAATTATTAGTTGTTGTAGTTTCCATGTTTTAAGGATTAGGGTTTGTGAAGGTCGAAATAAAGCCCTAAATTTAACAGAAACACATCAAATAGTCCTTTGGATGTAGAAGCTTAGTTCTATCATCCGCCAATACTGCCTCGGGTGAGACTGCAGCCTGCGCTACGCTGGTTTTTGCTAAAAGTGCCGGTAGTGTAGGGTTTTGTTGGTTAGTGCAACTAACTTTGAACCTAGATCGAAGCCCCCTCAAGCCAACAAATTTTTTTCAAATGAAATTTGGCCCATTTGATCTGTAAGTCCAAGAACTCTTAAAGGTACATCAAAAGTGTTTCAATGCCCTCCTTCATTAAAGGATCCATATCCTTGTTTTGGCCTTGAGTAGAATATGTAGTTTTTGATTATATGCATATTACCTTTAGTTTGAGTATAAAAGTTAAAATTTAAAGGCTCTCTTACTTGTATGAAAACTCAATCTAATCTCAACATGATTTATGCCACCTTTTTTTATTTTATTGACTCCATGTATGTTAGCTTGACGTTGTATTTTGTGAGATGGATAGATATTAGAAGGTTTCCTTTATCTATTATTCTCATCAAATGTCATCAACTTTTTTTAGTCAAACATCTAGTTATGCAATATCAGTACCAAAACACTTAAATGGTCATCTTATATTGTTCATACATAGGAAAGGATCTTCATTAGTATGCAAGGGATAAAAAGACATAAGATTTCAATGAAGAGGCAAAGAAGGAGGAGATTATGAGGGTCAAAGAAGAGGAAGAGAAAGCCATGTGTGAGATTATGGGTTTAGTGCCAAAGTGTATAAGCCAACCTCAAGGAAATCAACTGGGTAAGTGAGAGGCTACAAAGCTACTGAAGAAAAGAAGTTGTGTAGAAGATTTGGCTCCTGAATATGCAGAAGGAGAGTGTGTACAGGGACTTGGATTTTCTTAGTAAGTTTTCGCTTGTATTTTTTTATTGAGAAGGATGATCAGATTCTTATTTATTTGCAGCCAAGTTTCTCAACCTTGTCCTAATTTGCACTTGCAATAAAATGATTGTGCTTCACTTCCATGTGTTTTAATTTGGTTATCTTTCTCCATAGAGGCATATTCACTATTTATTCTAGTTTTTTGTTGTTTTTCATTTGAATTTGTTATTCATTCTTCCAACTTAATAATGTAGGACTCCCCATCATTCTATGAATGAAAAATCTTCCTAGAGAATTTGCTATGTGTGCTTTCTCTTATGATTTTTCCTCCATGAAAAATTTTCCTTACTGTTACAAAATGTTTCCTTATAACATCATGACGTTTTTCCTGCATTTTTTTAAGCATGCAGTCTATTTATTGGCATATATAATACATAGTACAAAAGGATTTACTTTGATGCACAACAAGGGATCCACAGTACTAGTTTTACATTACATTAGGAAGCAATATTTTACCTGTTTCATATTCAATTGTCAAATTGGTTTAACATGTTAAATAACAGGAAGATGTTCAAATTTCCATTGACATCAATTGGAAAATGTTGAATTTTAGAAAAGTGGATATCATGTTGTTCTCAATAATTTAATAAGCATGTTTTCCCCTTCAACCAATTATACCTTCATGCTGCCTTCTGTGCTTTCTACTTGATTCTGATCCATCCCTTATCTTATCTTGCTTGGAATGTGATTCATGACTCTTTTTATCAACCTTTGAAGTATTCCTTTCTTCTCTTCTCTTAATTTTTCCCTCTTCCTAACATGTTGATCATCTATTGAAGAATCATAATCATGTATATTAGACAGTTGGGTTGCTTCATCATTTTGAGAATCCATATGAGATTCATTCTCTTTTTCCTGAAGTTTTCTATTTGAAGCAAGAATCAAAGGTGACTAGTGATTTGGATTAGGAATTATAAATGGAAAAACCTCAAACGGTTGTATCACTTCTGATTGCAAGAAACGGTTTGTTGCTTTCTCAAACTGTAGATCAAATAGAAATAGAAAACCAACGTGTGCATGGACAAAAGCAAGCCTCTCCATGGAATAATCCTCTTCCCCCCAATTTATGCACTCCTCTGTTAGATAGACTACCTCATCATACCTCTTTTTCCTCAAGTGTTCCTTTAATTTATCTTCTATAGATACTTGTTGCAAGAAACTTACCTGATAAAAGCATCAATTAGCATTGCGTCATGAGGAATTATTTTTTGATTATTTCGCCCCCACTGCTACATGGCTTTTTTATTTATTTTCAAAGCATGTTTTTTTCAATAATCCACAGATAATGAATGATATGGACATGGAGTAAATTATCTCATGATACTTTCTGGATGCCAATACCTCACACCGACTCTAGGACCACGTTTTTGGCCCTGCTCGCCTTCCATTCTTTAATAAGCTCTAACCATTTCCATCTCATGGAAGGGAAGAAAGCACAGAGGAAAGAAGACTTCGCAGATATACCATCGGAAATCCTTGTATTTGTATTTGGAGATCTAAGGGAGCTTCCCTCCTTGTTTCTGCAATAGCTAGATTTTGTTACGTATTGGGTTGCTCGCTCTACAATCTACAAAAGTCGTTGTTAGTAATACAGTTATTGTAGTATGCTAGGATGACAAATCAGGGCACGTGGACTATAAATTGGAATTGAGTCAACTAAAAATAAGGCAGGAATGAATTTTCCGATGGAGCAACAGTAAGGGAAGGCAAGAAAGCGGGAATTGCAGGGTCCACATCCAATGCCACTCAAGATCTGTAGGAACTCTCACAAAATTCGGAAGCCTCCACTACTAGTGTTGGCACCGGTGCGCAGCATGGCATACAGGTCACCTGTGATTATGACATTGGTCTAAAACTGGTCTACAAGCTTTGAAAATTGGCACTGATTTGACGATTTTGGTTTGATGAAGCTTTGGTATTTTGATTTGTATTTTATCTATTTAGGTTCTTTCATTAAGAATGAGACACATTTGAAACATTTTTATTTATTTAATTTAAATTATTTGGTAAAAAGTAATAATATAGATATATAAATTCATGCAAGAATTTGGATGAATTTTACTTTTATAAATGTTTAAGAGTAGATTAATGTTAATTTAAATTTAAATAAAGGAATGGATTTAAAAGTAAAAGTGAGAAGTTTATTATTATAGAAAAGGTTTGATTTAATGATCAAATCTTAAGGAAATTTTCATCATTGAGTAATGTTTGATTTGTTGAGGGTTGTTATTAGAGCCTAAGTTGGTTGTGTCTTTAATCGAGGCAAGGTGACATCTTCATTGCACCATTTTTTATGTTTATATCACAAAAAATCCAATGCTATGGAGGAGTTGGTAGAGGGTTGAGGAGTGGGCCATGGCTTCAATGAAACAAAGACGATGGAAAAAAAAACCAAGATTTGGAGTTTCCACTTGGGCACATTGGTTTTGCACAAGGATGGCTTGGTGAATGGATGCCATGAAGGGTGCAACATGACCAACGATCCCAACTTTCCCAAATGAGGAAGAACCATGGTGGGTGAGAGTGAAAATGAGCTCACGAGTGGCACGGGAACTACAAAGGCATGGCACGATTAAGGAACACACCCCCAACAACTAGTCCAAAACATTTTACCAGAGTGCCAATGGATCTAATGGAAGGTGAATTTGGTGTGATTGGACTAACAAGGGTGGATGAACATGGAACAAGTTGAAAATTGGATGTGCCCACAAACCAAAGTAGTGTTGTGGAAGAGCTGCTTGTAGAGACAAGATGACCCAACTAAATGGAAGGATCACAAGGAATAAGCTAACCAAAAGGGGTGATGTCGCATATATATAAAGGGCACACATGATGGATGGGTAGAAGAGCAACACATCAAATATACAAGTCAAGGGGAAATTGGGAGTCGTAAGGTGAAGAGGAGCAGATAAGCATTAAGAGTAAAAGACGAGTCGAGGTATAAGAACCAAGATCAACGGAGCTCAAGTGATTTTTCACCTGGAAAGCAAACCAACCAAGTCGATAAGGAACTAAAGGGAGCCACAAGTAGGGTAGAGACTACTCATTCGGTCAGTTAAGACGAGCGAGACAGGTTTCTAGGAAAGTAAAAGTTTTGTTGGCTTATTTGTTGTATTAGGGGTTAAGCCATTATATTCGACCCTCATGTAAAGAAGTCTTACATTGTTTAATAAAATCATAAGGTCGAAGGGTTGTTTCATGCAAATTGTGTATTGTGATGATGACCTTGATAATAATGTAAATTATTTACATGTACTGCACATGAATGTAAGTTAATTGAAGTATTGTGATAATAATTTAATATATTAGGGGAAAAGTAATGAAAATTATATTTAGGGAAAATAACTTAAAATCACCCTCCAAAAGACATGAGAAAACACTTTTAAACACAGTTGTTAGAAATCCCCATGAAAAAATTCATATCTTCATGACTTTCGGGGGGGTTTGAAAAACCGCCTCTAATCCCTAAAAACACTTTTAGAAGTGGTTTTGTCAAGATTGTCACAAGCCAAACCACCCTTAAAGGCCTTTTTTATAGTGACGCGGGTGTCAATACATGCTAAGTGCCAAGTGTTTGTGCATTGTAGGTGCCAAATATTCATATGTTACTTCTCTCCTACTTTCTAATAATTGATCTCAAATAAATTTAGTCTTAAATCATCTTAAACCATGCCAAAAAATGTCAAATCATACCAAGGCATCTCAACACATCTCAGATATGCTAAGACTTTCCAAGCACCAATGTGTGTCAGGGAGTGTTACGCATGCTATGGAGTGGCAAGGCATGTCGAAGAGTGCTAAGGTGGGTGAAAGAGTTCCAATGCATACCAAAGAGTGTTAGGGAGTGTTAGGGAGTATTAGGGTAACACAAGGGAGTAATAGCTAGTAAAAATTCATGGAAATGAATGAATATTGAGGAGTTTTAGGTCTATCTCATTAATATAATTGGTTGAGCTTGATAATGTATTAAATAATATGGTTCCTACACACACTAGTTAAACTTCATCTATAGGGAATTTGCTAGATAATAAACCTAACATAGATGAATCATGTATTGACTCATAGGTAAACTGTATTCCAGGGAAATTTTACACACTAGTTTTTTTTGAACAAACTGATTGACTCTAACCATAATGGCCTCAAACACATAATGAAAAAGATTCCGTAAAAATGGTCTTAAGTCATTATCTTTGGACAAAAAAGATATCAACAGTCATATAACATCATCAAAAATTCATTGGAATTATCAATGATGACGAGCATTTTTTCTTCATCACCAAAAGTCACCAAAAATAGCATTTGCAAGGGTCAATAAAATATCGTCACTAGATAGCAAAGAGAGAATTTGTGATGGGCCTTTAAAAACCTTCACCAAAAGTGTCATTGAAAATGGCTTTGGTGACAAACCTTAAAGGATTGTCACTATATGCACTTACAACAACTCTTTTTTAAGGACTGTCACCATATCCAACATTGGTGATGAAACTTAAAGATCCATCATAGGCATGAGCCTCATCAATGACCCTTTTTGTTGTAGTGTGTATTATTGTGGTACTTGTTAGGTAGTCGTATTTTTGTTCCTAGACTAAATTAGTCATTTATTTTAATCATTTTTAGTTGTATTACTTATTTATTAGTCGTATATTTTAGCCCGAGACTAAATTAGCCATTTTTAGTTGATTCACTTTAGATTACTCATTATTAGTAGTATTTTGCTTGTAAAAGTTGTGGCGACTAACGTTTTTAGTCACCTAGTCACTACTTTCTCATTTTATACTAGTGCCATACAGGAGATGGTAAGGAAGGATGCAATATATAAGTGGGATAAGAGGGAAAATGAGGCATTTTCTCATATCAAGCAAGCTATTGCAGACATGCCTGCTTTGTTCAACCTAGATTTCAACAAATATTTTCTACTCTACACTTTCGCTTCCAATACTTCTCTTGTCGTTGTGCTTACACAAAAGGATGATAAAAATTATGAGAGGAGACTATATTTCATGAGTGTCAACCTTCAAGGACCCAAACTCAGCTATCCCACCATTGATAAAGAAGCCTATGCAATCTACAAGGCAGTGAAGCATTTCCGGCCCTATCTCTTAAAAAACCATTGTATTATCTTTGTGTCGTACCCAATGGTTAGATAAATTTTTGTTCAATAAGAGCTAGGTGAAAGAAGAGTGAACTTGATGATTGGTTTGTAGGAGTACGAATTATATTTCTAGCTAGTTCAGACGATCAAGTGCCATAGTCTTTATTGGCTAGTAGTAGAAGTAGTAGATACAAAAGAAGAATATCCATATGGATATGAACATGAAATCGAAATGTACAATTTTGAGAAAGCTTCCCCGAATACCATCAAAAACTCTTGGTATGCAGATGTGCACCAGTATCTTGAGCATGGCACCTTCCCCTCTCACTTATCTGCATGACAAAAGAGGGTGCTCAGGGCCAAATTATTATCTTACCAGTTGTTGCATGGAGTTCTTTTCAAAAATCACCATAATGGAGTTCTTATCAGGTTCTTGGAAGCACACCATTTAGAGAGAGTGCTCTGTGATCTCCTTGATGGGCTGGCCAGGGTACACTTTGTGGGTGACACAATGGCACACAAGGTTATGCGGGTTGGTTCTTATTGGCCCACATTTTTCAAATATTCTCATGCCTATTCTCGTAAGTGTCCAGTATATCAAAGGTGTGTCGGCTGAGGAAAGAAGTTAGTCACCCCATTGCGGTCTATTTCAAAGGAAAAACCATTTCAAGATTGGGGCTTAGATGTGATTGGTGAAATTTTTTCCAACTCATCAAAGAAGCACCCCTACAACCCTAATGTTATAGACTACTTCACATGGTGGGTAGAAGGAGTTCTATTAAAATAGGTGAATGATTAGGAAGTCATCAACTTCCTTAAGAAAAATATCATTTCCAGGTTTGACATCTCGATTTCACTTTTTTTTTACAATGCAATATATTTTTTATCGTTAAAATTATATGATTTCATATTGGAAAATGGAATCATATTGAAACATTTAGCTAATTATTATCCATAGGGAAACAGTCTTGCTGAGTCTATAAATAAGAACATCATCTGCATCATCAAAAATAACATTTTCTCTTGGCACTTCGCTTTTGTTAATGCCTTATGGGCTAGACAAGTGAGACCAAACCCTCTTTGAATACATCCTATCCCCAAACATCTCCCTTCCTTCCCTTCAACCCTCATAGGAATCCAAGGGCAATCCTTTCTTATTGGTTCAACGTGGGATAGACACCCTTCACAAGCTACAGGAAGAAAGTAAAATAGAAAAACAAAAATTTTCAAGAGTTGGTTCAACTAGACGTTTGACGGGAAGAATGAATTTAGTGTGGGTGACTTAGTCTGGAAGTGGAAGAAATCCCACAAGAACAAAGTAAAACACACTAAGTTCCAATCCCTGTAGATAAAACCATTCACCATACACGAAAATCTTGGCCAACACACATATCATCTACAATCACTAAATATGAAGATTGAATCTCTTCCCATTAATGGAAAAGACTTAAAACATTATTTTCAATGATGATCTGGGGTTGTGCCTTGCCCTATGTACATAGTTTCTTTTCATGCTTGTCTTTTTGTTGGTCTTGTTTTAGTTTTCATTTGTGTAGATAAGCGTTATGTGTGAACAGTTTTCCTGGCTTCATTGTGTGTGTCTGTTATCACCAAAAAATTGATCATGTAGCCTAATTTACTAGATAGATCGAAGTACACCATGTAAGGCGAATTTTACCATAGTAAAATTGCTTTCACTATGAGAAATTACTTAACAAACCACATTTATTAAATAACTTATAATTAAACCCATGAAGAATAATTAAATAAATCACTATATATTTGCTTTTCTGCTAGGAATAATTAATTAAACCATTGATTAATTAATATTCCTTGGTTGACCCAATTATGAGAAATAAACAAATAAATTATTAATTATCTTATTTCTCTCCGGGAATAATTAATTAATCACTAATTGATTATTATTCCTTGTCAAGTTTGACTAGATCCCTTAGGAATAATTAAATAAATCATTAATTTTTTTATTATTCCTTAACCATATTTCTTGAGATGATAAATAAATCATTTACTTATTTATTATTTCTAAATAAAAGTTTAAATACTTTCTCCCTCCTAACCAAATATAATAAAATATTCCAAGTGGTTATTCCAAGAATGGGGTTAATAATATTGCTCATTATTCGAGGATAACTCAATATTTTGTTATAAATAGAAGGGTTTTACATTCATTATTCAATTTTGATTATTTTCATTGCTGCACTCACTATTGTAACTTTGATTATTTTCATTGTCACACACCATTTTTCTTGTTGGTTTTACACATTATAAAGGAGAGAGACTCTACACAAGTTGAAGACATTTGAGAATAGCCAAGAACCCATCCCATAGAGGGGGACTAGTAACATTTATTTGTTCCCTTCATAGGTGTTATAATAAAATCTATTCTTTGTATATCTAGTTTCCATTGGAGGATTGGAGTTATTACTGTTTCTTTTTGCTATTTAACTATGATTGTGGCATAGATTAGGATTTTGGTAGGTTTTCTTTCTATCAATTGTTGCAGATCTACAATGTTTAGTAGCCATTTATATTGTTGATATTGTTTTTCATCCATAATCTTAAGTGGATTCTTTTTGTACATCTTTGAGAAGAAAAAACTACAACAAAATTGGTGACTCCACTGGATTTTTACTTTAGATCCACAAACCTTGGTGACCTTCAGTTTTCGGCTTAGGGTTTCTTCTTTTTTTAGTCTCTTAATGTTGTTTACTAGCTTTTTAACCCTATATCTATTAAATTTCTGACTTTTGCAAGTTTTCTGGTCTATTATGCAAGTCACAGGAACTAGTCACGACAAAGATGACAGTTTTTCTGAGATTTGTTGACCAGGAACCGAGTAGAAATTGCACATTTTAGCCTAAAAAGTGAGATCTGGAGTCTAGAGTGCACCTTTCAGCCCAAAAAGTGTGATCCCCCCTAAAAACATGTCAATACCTGCAATTTTTAGGGTTTTCGTGTTTTTATAAGATCTGTTTCTGGGTTTTACTGAGAGATGTTTGTTGGGTTGTTTGACCTATGTCTCATCTTCTTAGGCCTTGATCTACTCTAATTTACTCACCAAAGCAGAATTTAACCCCTTTGGGATTCTAGTGCACTTCCACCTTTACAGGAGGAGTTTAGCTGAGTACATAGTTTGAGTTCCTGCGACACTTTCAACCATATTTTCCACATCTACACCCTTCTATTTCAGATCTCAAAAGATAGGTTTCTTCCATCCAAAGTTCATTTTAAACCTTGTTTAGTCATTTTCCCTAGGTTTTTCACCCATCTCCCTATCTTTTTGTATCGATCTTCCTCTCTGGTTTTTTGCTATAGTTGCACCACATTCCAACAACCTAGTGTCATTTGATCCCAGTCACACCCACAGATAGATCTCTTGTCCTTCTTTGTGTGTTTTCAGTCAATTTCGGCACTCACCAACACAATGCTTATAAACCCAGTTTGGGTGGGGTTTAGTTAATTGTTTTGTTATTCATTTTCTATTGTCAATTTCAGTTTATTTTCAGCAATCTTTTTTCTTTTTTCAAGCATGATCTGGGCGTATTCAATAAACACACTTGCACACATAAGAACACCTTAAATGAAGGGTGCTTGTTTTACACCACCAAGCCAAGACTTAACATAATAAATTTATCTCCCTTCAAAGAGAAAAAGACATATTGTTGATCTCCCTTCACATTTTATGTGTCACATGTCTCTTACTGCCATTGCGCCACCAAGGCATTTGTCACGGAGACTCTTAGGCCTTCATCCCCCATTTCTACTTGGGCATATTACTACTCCTCGTAGGGCTCAAGTTCATAGTCCCCTGCATCCCAATACCAACTCTTCTCATGGTTCATCTGATTCCTCATCTGATTCCTCATCTGAGCCTCCTTCACTGCATATCGTCACCATAACTGGGCCCACAACTGGTGTAGGAACCAAGCCTGGTGTTGGCTCTGGGTCTACCTCGGTGGTGACATCTAGCAAAACAACCTCAGGAACCATTTTGCAACCCCCATGCTCCCTTTTATGGTTGGATTAAGTCTCCCGTATTTTAGCCAATTGATAAATGATCGAATACACCATAATTCTGGTTAGCCTACTATGCCAACTAAGCTTCCCTCAGACATCCCAAAGTTTTTGGGTAATTCTGGAGAGGACCCTACCAATCATGTCCACTCCTTCCACATGTGGTGTTCATCCAACTCCATTACCAATGACTCCATTTGTCTTCGGCTATTCCAATGCATGCTCACTGAAGATGTTGCAAAATGGTATGTAGACCAGTCTGCCACATCTTATTCCATTTTTGCAATGCTTACTAAAGAGTTACTTTCATATTTTTAGTTACCTTTCTGGTATAACACTGGTATGAAGCTATTGACCTCATTCCATCAGTTATGTGCCACTTGCCTTTCCGATCATGTTCATGAATGGTGTAGAAGGAGGACCAGATGACGTGCCCCACCCTTCAAAGACTGTGTCTACCTAGATTGGTTCCTCAGGAGCCTTTTATCACCCATTAGAAAAGATGTCACATCCCATTTTCCTCAGACAGAGGAAGAAGCTCTCCAAACTGATCTGTGATATGACCTAATTTATGTGCAATCTTATTATGTCTATACCATCGTTCCAAACCTCCCCCATCCTAGAGACACCAATGCACTGAGGGCATCTCACGCCATCAACAGTATTGTTGGAACCCTTTCACACCCTTCGCCATATACTCAGCAAAGTTATGGTTATTCATAGCGGGCACCAGTTCCTCCAACACTTATGCCCCTCCTGCTAGCAACATTTTTCATAGCCAACCAATGCTCAACCTGTCTACCAAATAGTTTCTCCTCCCTATGCATAGACGAGCGCTCCAGCCCCTCAAGCATTAGCACCATAGCCTCTCATGAATCCTCAGCCCCAGCAGCCACCACCCCATTACGATCAAGTGTTTTCACACCAGAGTGTGACCAATTGCCAAAATGCGAAGAAAAATAATAAAGGGAAAGGTAACAAGGGTAACCATGGTAATCAAGGTAATCATCCTAGTGAACCCCATGGGAACCATCCTAACACGAACAAATAGAAATAGGGTAGTAGGCCCAAGCATAAAAAGGTTATTTGTACAAACAAGCTTCGTGTATGTTGTGGTGTACATGGCCATTATACACATGATTATTCTCTCTTACCCCAAATGTGCCAAATGTGGGAAGATCAAGCTGCTTCTAGAGGTCAACACTTGCCTAGGATCCCACACCATCTCAATCGGTAGTGTTTAAAAATCATTTCCCTCATGAAGGATTTGTTGCTGCTCAACCTCAGCTAGCTCAGGAAGCTCATCCCCCCAACTTTCTAGTCTTGGTGACTACTGGATCCTTGTGATGAATTCTGATAAGGCTAATCCCTCCGATATCAACCCGCAAACTCGGTCAATCAAATATGACAAGCCATCAACTTCGCCCTCCACTGAGTCCAAAACCAAAGCATATACTGAGCCTCTTATGACACCAAATGTCCTGTTACAGATCCCTCAACCCAAAGTTGAGGAAATTCCCAAGATCCCAAAGGGACCATTACGCTGTAATGCAGCTTCTAACCGAGTTGCCCATACATATAATATAGTAGAAAATTTGCCACAATCACCTACCACCATGTCGATATTGAAGGTCCTCCAGTCGTTCTCATCTAAAAATAAATCTCTACTAATTGCTTTGGGTGCAGTAGATCCTTCTGACAATCATTTGATTATATTCCCAAGTGATACATCAGAACATCCTCCATTGCTTCCATTTGTTTCTTTCCAGATACCAATCTGAGTCTGTAATACCATCATCTCTCGATACATTATTCATGAAGGTGTATCCACTTGTGTTGTGTCCGCTTCTATTTGGAAACAACTTAAGTCACGTGAGTTGTCCCCATCCACCATCACTTTGTGTGCTTGGGACAGACATTCCTGCCAGCCTCTTGGAATGTATCGCAATTGTCTAGTGACTCTTGCGGACAAGACTATCCATGTAGACATTGAGTTTATTGATGCCCCTTTAGATTACAACATTCTCTTGGGTTGTAGTTACACATATGCCATGTCAGTCATTGCATCTACAGTTTTCCACAAGATGTGCTTCCCCCATGAAGGGAATATAGTTACCATCAATCAGTTGACATACTAGGATCTGGCATCCTTGACCTCCCCCAAGTCCATTATCTCGTCAATGTCAAATAAGCATTCTTCAACTCCTCTCACCTGTGTTTTGTTGGGTTGTGTTATATTCTTTCCACAAAGTTAACAGGGGGTTTGAGGGGTACCCGTAACCCCACTTTATGGGGTCCGGGGCAGTGCCCTGAAAAATTTTGGTTTTGGACCCTATGTTAGGTTGGGCGGACCCACCTATGGTTTTGTGCATGATTTTCGCACATGTTTTTTGGATGTGATGGTTTTCGGTCTATGGTATTGGATGCTTCGGCATGTATAAATATGTATTATAACATTGAAAGGAAAATAATGAAAAATCAAGCTGGTAGTCCCAGTTTTGGGATCCAGGGAAAATCTCTGTGCATATGTGTTTTTTATGTGTTATGCTCTCGCATTGTTTATTTTTCTGCGATTTAGAATTCGTATGCAGGTAATTTCTGTATGGGGTTAAAACCTACAATTGAATGGTAGACAGATCTTGCCTTGTTTGTTGGTTGTAACAACAGTCACATCCGATGTGGACTATTCTGTTGGATGTTGGACATGTCCTTCTAGTCATGTGTGTCTCTTCCTAGGTGGTGCTATTACCTCTCACTTAGAGGCTCACTTTTCTCTCCCCCTTTGCAGTAGAATAAACTTGACACAGTTGCACTGCACACTCACCAGGCACTCCCCTTGCTTTTTGAAGACACCATTGCATCCCTCTCTTATGCTGAAAGTTAGATTCAAGGAAAATATTTAAGGATTTGGCAATTGGGACTTTATACCAAATGGCACTCCTACACAAAATGTTGTGAGGTTTGATTTGGACTTCATGTCGAGGAGAACTGTGAATGTTGGCGGGTCCAACACCATCAACATTTATGGCACTAGAAGGAGGGCATCCAATATTTTATGGTTGATTGTCCCTCCGACCCCACTCATCCATCTTCTGGTCAAGGCAACAACATTCACTCTATCTCCCCTACTTGTAATTATGAAGTTGGTAAGTCTTCACCACCTAGGCCTGAACGTGAAATTATGTATCATCAACTTCAGGTCATCTACTATAACATCCCTGGTGAAAATTCCATGTAATAAAATTTAATAAAGGCAAAAAAAATAACCACGGTTGATGGACCACTTATTCCAAGTTGAATGTTGGGAAAGAAATCCTAAGAGGTCTTTATTTGGTTTATTATGGCTAAGGAAATGGCTAAGGCTTTGGAAAGGTAAAATGAAATTTTTGGCACATTAATTTATGAAAATAATGGTAGTTAGGAGAAAAGGGAGGTGAAATGTCACACGTTTCATGTGAGGAGGAAATTGAACGAAAATAATGGAAAATGAAGAAAATAGAGGCCTCGTTAATAAAAAGGCTTATGAGGATCAGTTGGTAACCTTTTGTCAGTTGAGTTCTGGAGCTCTCTCACTATTCTCTCTCTCTCTCACACTCTTGGACATAGAGTTTTCTTGGAGAAATTTGGCATTGGAGAAAGAAAGGAAAAGAAGGAAAGAGGAAGAAAATATCAAGAAGGGAAAGGCAGGATCAAGCAGCTACAGTGGGATCCATTGCAGGTATCGATTTGCATGTGTATTTTATTTACTGTATTTCACATGAATGGTATTGCATGTGGTTCTTTGTTGTTGTGACATGAGTTTTGCAAGGTGTAATAGTGTTTTCAGCCTAGTCTTGCCATTTCCGGATAGCTATGGTGTGATGGGGTTCTCATGTTTTGGTTGATGTGGATTTCCAGATGGATTCAAAGCTGAGTGGGGTGGATCTCCAAAATGATAGATAACATGGTGTAGTGGTCCCTAAACTAGACTGTGGATCATGCTAAATCCACTGGCAGAGTGACCCCTGAGCCAGACTATGGATTGTGGTAAAGCCAAGATTCTGTTGCCTCGGTGGGCCTAGGAATCCTTGCCGATGAATGGCAAGATATATGGTAAAGCCAAGAGGTGGTTTTCTCTGCATTGGGCCTAGTAATCCCAGGTTTGGGATATGTGGTAAAGCCTGGAGAGTGGATCTCAATTTAGAGCCTAGTGATCCAAGTTTGGATTGCAATAAAGCCTGAGAAACTAGGATGTAGAAAAATTCCTCACGGTGTAAGTGCAGAAATCCAGTGGCATCCATGCTTGTTTGGCCTAGTGATGGGAGCCTATTATGATGTGTTCATTGTTTTGGCCTAGTGATCCAATATGGATTACAGTAAATCTTGGTTTCTATTCATGAGGGTGAGGTGGTTTAGCCTCAATATGCCCTAGCTAGTTCTTTTGGTTTGAGT
>APFE030323776.1:0-21998 GCA_000404065.3 Pinus taeda
TTTTGTGCATGATTTTCGCACATGTTTTTTGGACGCGATGGTTTTTCGGTCCATGGTTTTGGACGCGATGGTTTTCGGTCCATGGTATTGGATTCTTCGACATGTATAAATATGCATTGTAACATTGAAAGGAAAATAATGAAAAATCAAGCTGGTAGTCCCGATTTTGGGATCCAGGGGAAATCTCTGTGCATATGTGTTTTTACGTGTTATGCTCTCGCATTGTTTATTTTTCTGTGATTTAGAATTCGTATGCAAGTAATTTCTGTACGGGGTTAAAACCTACACCTTCAATCCCCTTGTGCCATCTGGGGTTGCGGGAGGTTTTTGCTTATAACTTAACCCAACCCTCATGGTCTATGGTGAAGATGGGGATACAAAAAGCCTCTTTTTACAACTTCATAAAAAATTCCACCATAGCATTTGGCTTGTCAAAATTTTTCTGGGATATAAGTTTGATCTCAATCTAACTTCTAGATTGAAATTTATTCCCTTTAAAGTTTGACCAATTAACTCTTACCACATCAACATGACACTACCACGTGGCACTCACATGGCATCCACGTGGCTTTGCCACATAACCCTTAATAGTGCCACATCAACTTTGACACCTATGTGGCATCCATGAGACCATCACCATGCCTTCCTAACACTTGATACTTCATCTTAATTCGTGGGTCCCACAAAGGCTTGACCTTGTCCGAAAATTCTACAGATTGCATTATATCTTGTTCCGAGGATAAATCTAGGTGCAACTGATTTTGCACCTTGGCATACTGCCTGAACCCCTAGACCTTTGGATGTCACTAAATCCAACCCTAGCCCCATCTATGCCTTCACAAATCTTCATAATTCACATTCAAGTATATCGTGTTACTTTCACCAATTTTATAAGGTATTTGGCTTAGTAGACATATGGAAGTTCCTATACGGTGCACATTGCTTCTATCCATGGACCAAAGATACTTCAGATACAACTTTTCTCATAAATAAATTTTCCTCGCGCATTTTCCCATCGAAACGACCCCCCCCCCCCCCCCCCCACCCTGGGATAGTCTACGCATTCTATGAAATCTGGCACCATTCAAATTTAGCCTCGTGCAATCTTCACCCAAGTGGGGCCCACCCTAGACATATTTCCATTTGTGAGGGAATTTGGCCTGGATCTTATAATCAATCCTATGGAGCCCACCCTATATATCAACATATTAATCCTCGTTTACTAAGGAAGATCTCACCGAGTCTAAATCTGGGTGTTTTTGAATTTGCATCATTGTTGACTAGTCAGATGCCCAAATGTCTGAATACATCTGTCAGTCGATTACATATCCAGATCCTCTTCTATTTGAATATAATCTAACACCGAGGAGTTGGAAAGGTATCCAACCTCATGTGTAAAACACAGTTCTACTCCAAACTTGTAGAAGGGAAACTTTAAGGTTATCCTAGGGTTCCTTATGGTAGGGCCTCTCCCAAAGCAATGGATTTCCATGAATGAAAACCAAATCCAAATATTTATCACTCCCATGGATTTCACCATGATCACAAAAAATATAATTATATTACCAAACCTTCCATATATCATATACTGAATAAAAATAAGAGATATTTCCAATAAACATATTTCATAGGGACTTCACATAACATGCTTCCTCTATGAAACATTATGGACATCACAATATCACAATGATGCACATAACTACAGAATGATCACCTAAACTTCAAACAAGCATCAAATAAGTACAGATGGATTCTTCAAGCATCACACATCACCTAATTACTTGTTTCTCTCTAGAGCTTTGATAAGGCAATGAACCATGATATTCACAACATGTTAGAATATAGAAATCACATACCATAACATGTTTGGATGACTAATATCAAGCAACCATGCATATTCATGTAAATAAATCTATAAATCATGCGGATATCAGCGAACACATAGATCCAAAATTTAAATCATGACCATGAAGGCATCTAAAGCAAATCATTCACCATCATCATACAAATATCTTAGCAACCTTCCTAAGGTAGACCTATTCCATAAGCATATCTCATATGTTGAACTCCTAATAAGATGACCCACCATCATGGTTATGTGTAACACACCCCCTCCTAATCCTCACCAAAACACCAGTTAAAAGGAGGTGGTTACTATGTTGACGCAAGATCTAAGGTGTCGTTATGGAAATGGGGTCTAAAAATCCCAATCTATTCAACCTATTCAAATCTTTGAATAGAGATTATTGATCTTTTTTACTAGCATAAAGCCTCTGATGGACATCATCATGACACCTATCTCATCAAGACGATTCCGACGATGTATATTTTATCTCAATCTGACCTCTGGATTGAGAGTTATGGCCATTTTAAAGGGAGCTAAACAAACAATGCCACTTCATTTCCCTACCACGTGGAACCCATGTGGTTATCCCATCTAGCCTCCTGAGGCTAGTTCGCATTGAGGCATTAGCTATCAACCTGTTCATGGCCTGGATCTTCACATTTACATGATGAGCGCACACACACACACACACACACACACACGCACACACACACACATTGTATGATAATTGAAGGATTGTCAGTAAATGGAAATATTCCCATTCTTCGGGTTTTGTTACTTGGTCTCTTTCACTTGCACTTTCACAAGTTGCTTCGGCGATGACCTTCCATGATTATTTACATGGTGGGTCCGTGTTGCACCAATATCAGGATAGTCATTATTATGTGTACGCCACCATGTCTCGGCATTACGTCATCCCACTCCTTTTGAAATGTGTTTCACCTCTGAACTATCGGGGACCAACCTTTGAGCTTACATGTCCCGATGGGTGCCTCCTCTCTGCTACTCATGCCTTTAAATTGGCTCGTGGCTCCCCCTTCATTAAGGAAATTTTGAGGTCTAAAATGGGTCTCAAAACAAAACTTTGCAACCAAAATCAACTTTATAAGAACCAATAAGATTCAAGATGATGATGTCAACCACAGGGGATGATTCCCCATTTTTGGAGTAAAAAAGTAAAAAGATAAAAAGAAACTACTTTTTCAACTCATATTTTCACCTTATCTCTCTATGGTTTTGCTCAAATTTTGAGCGAAAGCACTTATTGGATGCATAATTCAATTCTTCATCCAAGGAATACCCATGTTGCATTCTTTCAATGGACCTTGTTGTAGGAAAAATGAGAAATACATGAAAAATGTGATTGCAATCATGTTTTTCATGTATTTCTCATTTTTTGTGTAGAAAGGTCCATTAAAAGTATGCAACATGGGTACTCCTTGGATGAGGAATAAAATTATGCCTCCAATGAGTGCTCCTACTCGAAATTTGAGTAAAACCGTAGGGAGATAAGTTGAAAAAGTAGTTTTTTCTTTTTTTTCCCTCTAAAATTTGATGATGTAATGTAATCTTATTTTATTATTTCCACTATTATTTTATAATATTCCTTGGGAGGCCCATTTTAGACCTCAAAAGGTCTCTAATGTTTCTTAATTTCTCTAGTGGCCCTAACGCACACGTTGTCTTGCAACAAGCAACGACAACAACACACTTGGGCCCACTCTTGCCACGATACCCTGATGCCAAGTCATCTTAACCCTTCCTTAAGCTCTGTGTATGGCTACAATATGGGAGGCAAACTCCAAGATGGGAAAATTCCCATCATCTCCACAACAATTTTTTGTCTAAGTGGGCCTTGATGTAAGCCTTCTGGCGATGTAATATTTCTCCTCCATAGTTGTTTACTCTCTTGGTGACCAATGCAAGGGTTTCAACTCACCCCAGACTCTTCCACATTGACGATTGTGCCAGGTCATCCCGATCCTGGTCATTCCAAGCTTCCCTTTTCTCTATTTCGTTATGAACTTCTAGGGTCATGACCTCCAGGACATGTCACCTCCAACTCCTTTCGAGCCATTGATCTCTCCCAATCAATCCCAATCATTCAGGATGATAGCTTCACTCATGGTTATGTGTTGTGGTTGTATGGGTAATGACCTAGCCATCAAATAACCTGCAAGTGGCCCAATAAATCTTTCTACAATCAAGTGATAAGGTTATGAGGCTAAGGTAAGAGGTAAGATATTTCCACTATTGTACACTATGAGCTTTTTGTGAAGGGACTCAACCAGGGCTCAATTATGGTGGTTCTTTTTGGACTTACGATAGAACTCATCCATGGCCATTAAATTTTTATGTAGCACACACTGGTATTATCCATCCTGAGCTTAAAACAGAATTTCTTTTCTTGGGTTCCTAATGATCAAAATGCACAACGTAGTCTAGGGACTTACCCATTCAACCTCTTAGAGGTTTGCAGTCCCTCTAAATCTTAATTATTTTCAAAAGTGGGTTGATATCATTTCAGAGATCTACTGGTCTCTTTTAAGGAACAAATAAGCATAATAAAGCTTATAAAGGCAACCAGAAAAGCACACAATGCTCCAAGAAGGCCACAAGGAAATCAACATTCCACAAACAAACAGGAAATCCCCTTTTTCAGTTCAATGATAGGCACAAACCATTCAATCAGGCACATGAATAACATCATGATAGGCTTACAATCATCACATTAAGGTAGATTCAGTTTTCAGGAAAAAATCGACACAACTGGCCATCAAATAAACATTACTATAAGTCTGAAGCCAACACAGTTGAACATTCAATGTTCATACCACATACAATGGCTTTATTCAATGCATACAACACTAGCACATGTGATTAAATATGTTTTTTCCCTACATAAAGAACATTAATGCAACATTACAACATCAAGGCACACAGTCATTAGAGTTTTACCATTCTAGTCACAGTGAACCATGATCCGTTCATAGTGTGAACACAACACCAATTTAACAATGTAGCATGAAATCAATGACCAAGAATGCATTTGCAAACACTTATCTAGAATCAACACTAGAGTTGGCAACTAAGATCGAGAATACAACTCTCCACCCAACCATATACAAGCTACAACCACAATTACTTGTAGTTGTCACCCCCGAGAAATATTCCAAAGCTTGAGGTGGAGTTCTTTTAGAGGGATCTTCAACCCAAGAAACAAATGAAATAGGATGTCGCTAGGCCTTCCTACCTTCATCCAACCAACTACATAAATTTTTCCCTTATTCCTATCATACTTTTCATACATTATGAAAATCCACGTCAAGATATCACTATACATATAATTCGACTCAATTTCAGGAAAAGAGAGTCCACAATAAGGAAGTTTCATCCATGGATAAAATACTAATAGGTGGAAGAAATCACCTCTCTAGGTGGCTCATAAGTGAGACAAGCACTAGAGCTTCAACCCCAAGGAAACTCCTAGTGTTTCACCAACCTCACATGTACTTGAGAGATTCTTCCCAATACAGTAGGTTCTTCAACACCAAACTTCCATTGGTTTCTTCAGCCTTAAGCAACCATCTGCTCTCTGTAATATTTTTCCTAGCAAGCCTCTCTCAAAGGATTCCCGAGTTGGTGCTCCTAGTCAGTCCAATGGCAGAGATAACTTTTCTCTTCTTTCAACTCTATGCTCTTCCACAATAGATTTGAATGCTTCCTCCACTGCATATAACTCTATGTGTGCACCAAAAATGTATGAGAGTGCATGTATGAATGAAAATCAATGTATCCAACTCCTCCTCCTTTTTTTGAGCTGACTAACTGCCCCTCTATCCCTCACAATCACACAACAGTCAATGGCATGACAACGTAACCCATGATTGTCTTTAAATTTTGTCCTCTCCTTACTTGTGGTTGGGGCTAAAGTACACATGGACTTGCCGTCATTTCTCAGTTAAATTTAATGCACAATCAGATCATTTAATATTCTTAACCAACCCATGCTCTCCATTTAAAAAAACCAATTCCTCAAGAAATCTCCTTCCTCAATCAATGGAATTTGTGTCCCTCAGCCAAATAACATAATTACAATTATTTACATTGCAAGAAATATTTACCCAGGGGATATCATAGTCCCCTCCCCCTTGGGGAAACAACATCATTGGTGTTCAATAACCATATACAACAAAACATGCTTTTATACCAAGCATTGTTGATCATGGAGCATTATATACACAAATCATTTCAACTTTTACAAATTTACATGCATAATGGCTCACCTGGCCACTTAGCAAACATTTCTTAATTAATTTAGTAATCTCCCAATGGCTCTTTTTGAAATCTTATGGTGCTTTTGCTACGACCAATCCATATTGGATTTGTTCCTTTTCTCAAGAGTGTTTGATCCATATTTAAACAGAAACACAATAAAGTACAGAAATAACCATAAATATAGACATGCAATAGAAATAATACTTCATTTCATTAATGTAAAATACTGAAATATGCTTACAAACAAAAATGGAAATAAACTAGCTCGGGTGATGGTAGCTTATCTCTGAGAAGAGATGTGGTGGCTACATGCCTCTGAACTATCTTACAATGAGGCTCAAAGGCCTATTTATTGTTGAGAAACAATGGAACCCTAAACATCCCAAAAACCTAACCCTAGGAGATGAAGCGCCAAACTATAGGCCTCGTTTTGGGTAAATTGGTACAATCAACTTCCCAGGGTCGTAAACTTTGGCATTCGATCTTCATTTGATGCAAAAAATACCTTGTTAGAAATATCTATCCGAGGAATAACAATTTTGAGTGAGAAACATCAGTCCATGGACCCATCCATGCTCCCGGTTTTCCCAAAAAAAATTGTTTAGGGCCTCAAAAACGACTCCGGAAGTTTAGGACCCCGAAAAAATGCCAAAATAGTAAATTGTGCTACAAATAAAGGAAACTGAAAAACTAAAAGAAACATAGGTGGACGTCCAAGTGGAATAGGTGGGTGGCCCCAATATCCACTTGGATCATTCCCCCCCTTAGGAAGAAATGGTCCCCATTGCGTTGAGTTCCTCCATGAGATGAGGAAACTTTTGCTGAACTTGGTCCCTGGTGAGCCACTTGCCCTGGTGAAGGAGTTGGCTTGCTTTGACAACTCAATATAGTTGGATCCTTTGATGTCGGGTGTTCTTTCTCTATGTGTCCATGATCCAAACAGTTGTGGCATGTTCCATGCAATTTGGATTTAACTCTATGGGTGTGAGATGTTCTGCAATGTTTGATGTGTCTAGCAATGGTGGGAAGTATGGCCGAAGGCGATTCACATTGAACACTAGGCGTAGGCCAAGGAATGGGGGAATGCTGAGCTCAAATGGATTGTCTCCCACAGCCTTCGTAATGGTGTAAGGGTCATATCAGAGTGGTTTGAGTTTCTGATAGGCTCCGGTAAAGTGTTCCTTTTGCAAATGCAACTAGACTTTGTCGTCCATATGAAACTTGTGTGGCACTTGATGTTGATCATGTCGCTGCTTGTACTTAGCATTTGATTTCTCCATAATGTCGTGTACTTGCTAGCGGATATGTTGGATGTGCTCAATGAAGTTGTTTTCCTTATAGGTTTCGAACTAGACATGAGCTGAATCTGCCTAAGTAGCTGCAAATGGCATGGCTACATCAATGGGACATAGTGGTTGGAATCCCAAGCACACTTGAAAGGGGATGTGGCCAGTCGAGTTGTGGAGAGCCCGGTTATAGATGTGCTGGACATAGGGGAGGTTCTCATCCCATATATGTGGATGTTTTGAGTTGTACATGTGCATAATGTGTACGATCATCCTGTTTGGGGATGGAAAGTTGTGGACTTAGTGAGCTTGGTGTCAAGCATCGACCAGAGGCTAGACCAAAATGCACTAAGGAACCTGTTGTCCTAATTTGAGATGATGGATTGTGGGATCCCAAAGTGTACCCAAACTCGTTCAAAGAAGAGTTTAGCAGTGTCTTCTGTTGTGATATTCTTCTTGCAGGCTGCTAGAATGGCCATCTTTGAGAATTTGTCGATGACCACAAAAACATAGTCGTTGTCATGCTTAGTAGAAGGAAGGCCCGACATGTAATCCATGGAGATGGATTCCCAAGGTCGACTAGGGGTAGGAAGAGGAGTATAGAGGCCTTTCTTCTTGATGATTGGTTTGGCGATGGCGTAGGCAGTGCAGGATTTGTACTTCTTGACATCTTGTCGAAGATTCGGCCAATAGAAATCATCTTGGTATGCTCGCTTGAAGGAACACACAGGTGACCTAGGTGGCATAACAAGGCATCCTGGAGGTGAAAATATGGAACATGCTAACCCTCCAAGAGTGTCTGGTATGTGTGGCAGAATTCTGGGTCGCTTTTGTAGAGAAGTGGCCAATCAGAAGTCTCGTGCCCACAAGAGTTGAGCATGGTGGTTAACGCCATGATCGGTGGTCGGCTGAGGCAATCTGCAAAATTATTGGTGCTGCCCTTCTTATACTTGATATTCAAATGGAACTGTTGCAGGTATGCGGACCACTTCTGATGGTGATCATTCTGCAACTTCCCTTGCATTTGTCTGAACTGCAGGGGCCATTGGTCTATGTGGATAATTGTTTCCTTCCCCAAAATGTAATGCTTCCATTTTCGGCAGGCCTGCATAATGGAATACATCTCTTTGTCATATGTGGGATACTTCTAGACTGTGTCTAAAAGTGTCTCACTATGATATGCCATTGGATGCTTGTGTTGAGTAAGGACTGCCCCAATATCATAGTCAGAGGCATCTGTCTTGACCTCAAATGGTTGTTGCAAGTCTGGTAATGCGAGCACTGGTGCCAATCAGAGGTGATGTTTCAACTCTATGAATGCCTTTTGTTGAGATTCATACCAAAAGAATTTTGCTTTCGCTCCTCCCTTGGTGACCTGACTCAAGGGCCAAGTGATATGAGAGAATCCCAACACAAACCTGGGGTAGAAATTAGCAAGACCCAGAAAGCTGCGGAGCTCTGTCAAAGTGGTTGGAGCTGGCCAATTCCAAATGACTTGGATCTTGGCTGGATCCACATGCACCCCACGTTGATCAATAATGTATCCCAGATACTAAACTTGGGTCAAGTCAAAAGTTCATTTCTCCAAATTGGCACATAGCTTGTGTTGCCACAGTGTTTGGAGAACCTGTCGGATGTGATGGAGGTGCTCTTCCCAACTCTGACTGAAGATCAGGATGTCATCCAAGTATGCCACTACAAATGAATTGGTGAATGGACACAAGATGTCATCCATTGGCCTCATGAAGGTTTCAGGAGCATTTGTCAACCCGAAAGGCATAACCAACCATTCGAAAAGGCCCTCCTTAGCTTTGAAGGCAGTCTTCCATGCATCAAAGGGTTCAATTGGTACCTAGTGATATCTTGACTTCAAGTCGATCTTGCTGAAATATTTTCCCCCCTTCATTTGGTCCAGAAGGTCATCAATTCATGGGTACCTATTCTGGACAGTGATCTTGTTTAGCGCCCAGTAGTCAATACAGAGTCTCAAAGTCCCATCCTTCTTCTGTACCAACATGATCAGGCTCCCACATGGCGATGAACTCGGTCGGATGTGATCTTTCTGCAGCAGTTCCTGAATCTACCTCTTGATTTCATCGTTCTTCAAAACGGAGCACCGATAGATTGGTCCATTGGGCAATGGTGTACCTGGGGTAAGATCGATGGAGTGCTTGACCTGGGAGTATAGAGACACCCTTGTGGGGGAGATGAAGATGTCCTCGTACTCCTCCATGACCTTGTTCATCTGTTGTTGTCGTGCAGAGTGGCCCTATTTGGAGGTCGTGGCCACCGTATTCTTCTTTCCTTGAGGGTGTATCATCAGGAAAAAAATTTCCCGATTTTGGAAATGAGCTGATTGCGTTGTTTTATAATAACCAAAGAGATGGCGGCAGGCGGTGCTACCTTCGGTATCCTGTACAACTTATTTCCCAAAGTAACAATAACATCACGAGGCCTTGACTCATACACATCATGTTGCTTCCACAAGTATGGTTGGCCTAATAATACATCACGAACATCAAGGGGAGCAACATCACACAATACCTCATCCGTGAAGGGCTTGATATTGTATGGAAGGTGACACGGTTGGCTCACACAAAGATCCCATCCTTGGTGAAGCCACCCGATGGTGTATGGTTTTGGATGTGCTATGGTCTGTAAGCCCAACTGCTTCACGACCTTTGCTGAAATGAGGTTCTTTTGGCTCCTGATGTCAACAATGAACTATAGTGGGGAACCCTTTACCCACATCTGGGAGTGGAAGAGGCACTCCTCCTTGTTTGGATCTTCAGGTTCCTCCTTCTAGATCTTCATGGTGACAATGGTTGCGTTGGGATTCACATCGATAATATTCTTCCCTTTGTCATTCCCCTTATTGGATTTTGACTGAGAGTCAGAACATGCATCTGATTCCGAAGACTTTAGCTCGGCCACTAGTGACTGCTTAGCCCGACACTCACTTGTGTTGTGAGTGGAGCTCTTATGGAACTCACACCACTTTCCCGTGTCCTTCTTCAACTTTGCGGTGTTTTTCTTTGTTTGCATCTTTGGAAATTTGTCCTGGTCCACCCTACCTTGGCTTTGTCCTTTGGTCAGTGGTTTGGGGGCACCTTTCCCTTGCTTCGGATTCGTAGATCCGAAGTATCGCTTCTTCTATTTAAACTTTTGCTCGATCTTAATAGCGTATTGAGTACGTCGTGCCGAGGAAGGAGATGTCCAGGAACTCCATCTCATCCTGGATGTACCTGTGTAGGCAGCCGCGGTGTTTTAGTACCAAATGTAGCTCAGAATCCTTGATACCCAACTTTGTACGAAGGGTATGAAAAATACTGGTAAAATCAGGCACACCTTGGTATCTTCCCTGTCGCATCGTGGTCCACTTTATGTATCTATCCTCATAGTTTCTAACATGGTATTACTGCTCCTTGATGGCATTTTGGAATGAATTCCAAGTGGGTGCAAGTGAAAACAGTGAGGCCATACTTTCATCCTTCTGCTCGCAGTGGGTTTCCCACCAATCCTTGATGTGGGGCGCAACTTTGAGAAGAGCGAAAGTAATCTTTTCCTGGCCAGAAAATTCATGAACAGAAAAATACCCTTCTAGTAGATTTAACCGTTTATCTAAAACATCCACATCTATCTAACTCTCAAATATGGGAATGTCAAAGTTAACTTGTACCTTAAAGGTTGTGGTGCTTCTAGAGTAGCTGCTGGAAGTAGATGTGTCGTCCCTCGGTAGCTGTTGAAGGATTTGGGCATAGTTGTCCATCATCGCGTTCCTTTGTCACTCGAGGTACTCTTCGAGAAAGATTTTGATAGGACCTCCTGCCCCCTCATATTTCTTTTCATCTACTATGGGAGGTCGTTGGGATTTGTGAGGATGGTCTTGCAAAGGTTCAACCAGTTTAAGCCCTAACTCCTTATATCCCGACCTCGTTGGGGACATGAAAAGAAAAATAGAGAAAGGGTAGACCACTCTGATACCACTAATCCAAATTTAAACAGGAACGCAATAAATACAGACATGCAGCAGAAATAATATTTCATTTCATTAATGTAAAATACTGAAATATGCTTACAAACAGAAATGGAAATAAAATAGCTCAGGCGATGGTAACTTATCTCTGAGAAGAGATGTGGCAAATACATGCCTTTGAACTATCTTACAATGAGGCTTGAAGGCCTATTTATTGTTGAGAAACAAAAAACCATAAACATCCAAAAACCTAACCCTAGGAGATGAAGCACCAAACTATGGGCCCCGTTTTGGGTAAATTCGTACATCAACTTCCCAGGGTCATAACTTTGGCATACAATCTTCATTTGACGCGCACATTACCTCATTAGAAAGATCTATCTGAGGACTACAACTTTTGAATGAGAAACATTGGTCCAAGGACCCATGCTGGTCCCATTTTTCCCAAAACACATTGTTTAGGGCCTCAAAACGGTTCCAAAAGTTCAGGACTCGAAAAACTGCCAAAAATAGTAAATTGTGCTACAAATAAGGAAATTGAAAAACTGAAAGAAACAATGGTGGAGGTCCAAGTGGAATAGTCGGGTGGCCACCAATATCCACCTGGATCAGTGTTGAACCATGTGAAATCAATAATTCTAGTTGAACCAGGGTCTCCAACGTAACCCACCTTTACCCACCAACTAATTAGATAACCAAATGTACAGGGACTTTCTTCCCTCAACTATTCTCAACAAATTTCTGATGTCATGTGATAGGGTTATTCCCCATCAACTTAGTCACAAGGATATTTTATAAACATAGATACTGGCATCCTTAGTCCAGAAGTATAATTTCATTATTTTGTGGGAAGATTCCTTAGTGGAAACCTACTAATGGATTAATATGTTATTCAAACCACAAGCTTCCAAGTGGCATTCTTTAGCCTTATGAAAACCACTTCTCAATCTCAAACCTAGCTCAGTCAACCTTTATCGCAAGGATTCCTTGTTTCACATAGAATCATATCTCTAAATCAGAAGAGTAGTCTTATTATAACATGTGAAGGTTCTTTAGGGGAAAGATATCGATGAATCAATAGGTGCTTCGAGCCACAAGCTTCCCAATGGTTTCTTTAGTCCTAAGTTAAACCACTATTGGTGTTTTCTTTAGTCATAGACAAGCCACTAGTCAATTACAAGACGAGGGGGGCTCAATATGCAAATATGTGAAGATTCCTCAATGGAAAACTACTGATGAATCAATAGGTTCCTTAGACCACAAGCTTCCTAGTGGTTCCTGAGGAAAGCCACACTAGGTGGCCTATTTAGTCCTCAGGCAACCACAGGAGGGTGAGAGTTTAACATGGGAAAGTTCCTCAACTAGAAAATCTACCATGGGAGCACAAATATCACCCTTGTTAAGTATTTCTTCAGAGAGTGCAACCACCAATGTTCCCAATGTAGGGTCATACTTGGTGTTTCCTAAGCCACCCCAAGTACCTGAGTATCTCCATCTCCTGGAAAATAGCTTCATTAGTCCAAAAACTTCCTAGTGGGTTCTTCAGTCCAAGGAAAACCACTCCTGGTAGTTTCGTTAGTCCTTGGCAAGCCACTAATCTCTATCCTCCACTAGAAAACCATCTTGGCTTCATCAACTAGTCTAGTTATAGTCCTAGTTCTCCCTCTCTGTCAAATTTCCTCTTGTTGTTTCCTTCCTCTTTGATCATGTACACACACTGGATCGAATGCCTGACCCGTCAAGAACCTAGTGCTTTCTCTTCTCTTCTTTATGATTTCAAGTTTACTAAGTGGTTTATCGGCCCCAAGGTGAGCACTTAGTTAGAAATAGATATAAATATTCCTAATCTCTCCCATTTGAATATGGGAACTACCAACTAGGTAGTTACTACCAATCTAGGTAGTCTTTTGTTGATAGGAATATAGGTGTATCCCGCACCTTCATAAGCCCAGGAAACCCCCATTCTGGGTAGTCTATCTGTCCCAACCAACATAGGCCGAGATAGTTCCATACCTGCCTATCCTAACCATATTACACAATACACAAACCCAAATAGTCCCATACTTGCATGTCCCAAACACATAACGCATGCACATATGGACAATGTACAATCCATTACATACACATACACACATGATATAACAAAACACATACACAATACATATGGAATAATATGATATGTACATAACAATATTGAAAATCTAGAGACCACACAATATTCATCCACAGACACCATGTAACATTGCCTCTAGTGTCTTTCCCACGCTTCACCGTGTACATCCACAATCTAAATCCAAGATCTCTGTTTTATCCATGCTTGTCCCAATATGTCGCAAACCACATTGGTTTCCTTATGTTCATATATCCTTCAACATCCCCTATTCATAATATAAACATGGGCACAATATAAGAATCATATTCACGTGATATTAAAGTCATAATAACTAGGGATACCCTTTCCCCAATTGATTCCTCTTATAACTGGTAATCACAAACTTGTCATCCATTCACATGCTAAATGCATAAGCATGATCAATCATTCTTTCACAAGAATGATCCAGACAATAACCTGCCAATCACAATGGAATTTACATATGTTTATAACCATTGACATAATCGTGAAAATATCACATATTTATGAATGTAAATTGGGTTAAGGTCATGAGAACCTCATTTGAACGATTCCCATGACTTCCATGTCACTATCCATTATCCTTGGCACCAACCAACCCACTTGGTTGTCAACACACATTAACTCATGTCAACTAGAATCAGGGTTTAGAGAACTCCCTTCTTTTATTTAAATATGCATGAAATTTTGACAACAGTTGCTTGTGGCCAGAGGATTTTTTTTAAGTCCTCCCTTTACCCTTTGACTTATTGTTAACACTAACATTCTTAGTTGTTATTTATGCTAGCACTGTTTACTCAATCAAATTCAAACCATGTATATTTCCTCATTTATGTCTATTGTCATTTCAGGAGTCACGTTTCAAGGTATTCTAGCGATGGCCTTTTTCTGGCCCATCTACCCAGCACCATCATGTTATTTTTCATGCCATCCATGCACTACACTTCTGGACCTTTCTCATTTGATTTACGCTCATGTCTTATGCATATGCCTCTTTTGATATATATTGTTTTGTTGGTCCTCCTTAGCCCTCTACCAGAGCCTCCAATGCCTTCCTGCCACCCTAGCAAACTTACCCCAAGGCCCTAAGCATGAAATAGAAAAGCAATATGAAATCAAAGAAAATTTCAAGAGGGAACAAAGGGAAACATGTAGAAACAAAATCCACAACAACAATCATAAAAGAAAATACGTAGACAAAACAGCATGGCCATGCACAATTTTATAATAAAATGATATCAATCTATGAAATCAATAAAATTAAAACCACAACACCTAAGCATAAAAATAAATCAATCTACAGAAGTCTAGAGTTCATGGTAGTTTCAACCATAATATAAGTGTGCATATGTATATATAAATGTGTATATTCACATACCAATAATCAGTTCGAGACTACTTTACAAGGTTCACATCAACCTTGAAGTCATACATTTCCCCAATAGTTCACAGGGGATATTTTCATCACACACACATATCAAGTAGCTTGAGGGAATACCCCCTCGTCCTTCTTGGCATCCTGCATCACTGATTCATGTCCCTGTGACTCGCAGGGGATATTTTCATACACTCAAACACACACACACACAAACACATATATATCAAGAATCTTGAGGGAATGTCCCCTCCTCCTTCTTGGCATCCTGCATCATTGATTCGTGTCCCTGTGACTTGCAGGTGTTATTTTCCTTCTTTTTCTTCTTGTGAGGAAAATCCTTTCCCAGAATCATTTTTCCACAATACCAATAGGGAAATATCCTCTTCTCCTTTACATATCCTGGGGCCTCTTCCTGCCAATGTGATTTTCCCTTTTTGAGGATTCGATTTGATATTTCATTTCCTGCAAATGCTTTTTCAATTTAGAACTCCACTAGGCCAATTCTTGCTATTTTCTGTTAAGTTTCTTTATCTCTACCTTGCAGATTTTAAGCTCAGTTTCCAATTCCGTGAACTAAGTCCTCAAGACTTCTATTCCTCCCATGTGTTTCCACACACACAGCTATTAGTTCATTAATGAAATAAAAATACATATACCATTGTTCAAATTACCAAGTTAAGTCAACACGTAGACCTGTAGTTGTTCACACATCCCTAAGATTGTTATTAGCTATATATATCACACCAACTGAACATCTGCATAAGCTTGCTCTCAATATATATATATATATATATATATATAATATATATATAATAATATATATATATATAATATATAATATATATATATATATATATATATATATATATATATATATATATAATATATTAGATACACACACACACACACACACACACCACACACAACACAACACACAATTAGTCATAACGTCATCATGCAATTGCAAGGTTAGGATTCCTTTTGTGATCGATACTAACAAAGTAATTATATTCAGCCTCTTCATTGAGAACATCATTATCAAAAAAAAAAAATCATCAACTATTAAAATGCTTTGGAAAGATTTAGCCTCCTTATTATGGCCAACATGTATAACTCCTGCAACTCCATAGAGTCAGTTAGGACACTACATGTCACATTAGCATACATCATATTCTTAAATTATTCACATTGATAAGGAGAATGCATCACAAGATTTGTGCCTGCTCACAACATTTAGTTACTGCTTAACTTTCTATAGTACACCTTAAGTTAAAAGAGCCATGGGATTCCCCATCTAATGCATGTACACAAAAGCATACCTATACAATCAGTAGGACAATGTGAAATACATGCAACACAAGGATTTCCAAGGAATTTCCAAAATCCCTCATCCCATGTAATGGTTCACATCCATACCTATTCCAAGTGCGTAAAATTACACCATTTGAACAATTATGCACAACCCATACAAGTGGTCCTGTATAACTATGTACATAAAAAGCACCCATGGTCACAACAATATACCATCCAGACCTTCAATATGCCAAAATCACACACATGTAGTACTATGATACATGCAATCAATTAATCATAGATTTAATTTTAACACCTAAACATTAGTTTATTTAATTTGCTAAAAATCATTATGAAACCCTTTATGTAGGAATTCGGTTGTCACTTTCCCATGATAGAGCCCATTTAATCCAAGTGTCAAACCTCGATGCTTTGATACCACTCTATAACACACTCACTCCTAATCCTAAAAAAACACCATTTAAAAGGAGGTGGTTACTATGCTAAACCAAGATCCAAGGTGTTGTTATGAAAACGGGGTCTAAAAATCTCCATCTATTCAATCTATTCACAACTTTGGATAGCCATTATCAATCTTTTAGACTAGCTTAAAGCCTCATATGTACATCATCATTGCATATGTCTCATCAATATGATTCCAAAGATATAGATTTTATCTCAATCTAACTTTTGGATCTAGAGTTATGGTCATTTTCAAGTGAGCTAATCAAACAACACCACTTCATTGCCCTACCATGTGGTTGTCCCAACCAACCTCCTGATACCACTTGTCATCGAGGCATTAGTTTTTGACCTGTTCGTGGTTTGGGTCTTCACATTTACATGTGCACGTATATATATATATATAATATATATATTATATATTATATATATATGCTAATTGATGGACCTTTAATCGACGACAATATTCTCGTTCCCCAGGGATTTTTATCTAGTTCCTTTCACTTATACTTTTGGAAGTTGCTATGGGGACGACCTTCTGGGCTGACTTGTATGGTGGGTCTGCGCTATACCAATAGTAGGATAATCACGATAATTTGTACACCACCATGTCTAAGCATTACGTCATCCCTCTCCTTTTGAGATGTGATTCACCTTTGAATTACCAGGGACCAACCTCTAGGATTACATGTCTCAGTGGGACCCTCCTCTGCACTACTCACACCATTCAATTGGCTTGTGGATCCCGCTTTTACTTAATTTCTTCAGCTACCCCAATCCATGCTTTCTCTCTCAACAGGCAGTGACAACAACACACCTAGGCCCACTTCTACCACGACACCCTAGTTCTAAGTCATCTTGGCCCTTCCTTAAGTGTTGCAAATGGTTATAATCTAGATGAAAAATTCTGGGATGGAAAATTTCCCATAACCTTTTGCAACCATTTTCCGTCTAAGTGGGCCTCGATGCAAGCTTTCCAATGATGTGATATTTCTCCCACATGGTTGTTTACTCTCTCACCGACCAATGCTAGGGCTTCAACTCACCCTAATTGCTTCTAGGTCGATGGATTCACCAAGTCATCCTGAGATTCCCTTTTTTGCATTCCATTATGAATTTCTAGGGTCATGACCTCTAAGACTTGTCAACTCGGGCTCCTTCCAAGCCATTGATCTCTCCCAACCATTCTCAGTCATTCAAGATGCTAGCTTTGCTCATGGTTATGTGTTGAAGTTATAGGGGCTAACAACATAACCATCAACTAACCTACAAGCATACCAATAAATCCCACTATAATCAAGGGATAATGTTATGAGGCTCAGGTAAGAGGTAAGATCTTTCGGCTACTCTGCACTATGAGCCTTTTGCGATGGTACTCGACCATGGCTCAGCTAAAATGATTATGCAAGCAGTTGGACTTCTGGCATAACTCAACCATGACCATCAAAGTCATATGAAGCACACACTGGTGCTATCCCTCCCAAGCTTACAACAAAATTACCTTTCATGGGTTCTTGATGACCAAAATGCACAACGTAGTACATAAGCTTACCCATTCAACATCTCAAAGGTCTACGGTCCCTCTGAATATTAATGATTTGTAGGAATCAGGTCGATATCATTCCAAAGATCTACATGTCTCTTTTATTAAATAAATAAGCATAATAAAACTTATAAAGGAAACCCGAAATCCTACCATGCCCCAAGAAGGTCACATGGAAATCAAAATTCCATAAACAAATAGGTAATCCCCCTTTTCAGTTTGATCATAGAAACAAACCATACAATCAGGCACATGAATAACATTATGACAATCCTATATACATCACATTCAGGTCGATTGAGTTTTTAGGCAAATATCCACAAAACTAATCATCAAATAAACATTACTACAGGTTAGAAACCAACAAAGTTGAACATTCAATGCTCATACCACATACAATGGTGTTACTCAGTGCATACAACACTAGCACATGTGATTAAATATGTGTGTTTCTTGCATAAATAACATTAATGCAACATTACAACATCAAGGCACACATTCATTAGAATTTTATTATTCCATTCACAGTGAACCATGACCCATTCATACAGTGAACACAACCCCAATTTAACAGTGAAACAAGAACTCAATGAATATTAGGAATGCATTTACAAACACTTATCTGGAATCAACACTGGAGTTTGCAACTAAGATCAGGAATACAACTCTCCATGCAACCATAAAAAAAGCTACAACCATAATTGCTCCTAGTTTTCACCCTCGAGCCATATTCCAAAGATTGAGTTAGAGTTCTTTGAAAGGGATATTCAACCCAAGAAACAACTAAAACATGATGTCTCTAGGACTTTCTGCCTTCATCTGCCAGCTATGTAAACATTCCCCTCGGTCCTCTCAAAATTTTTGTACATTATGAACATCCATGCCAAGATATAACAATAGGGAGAATTCAACTCACTTTAGGAAAAGAGAGTCCACAATAAGGAAGTTTCATCAGTAGATAAACTAGGATAGGTGGAAGAAATCACCTCCCCAGGTGGTTCATCAGTGAGACGAGCACCAAAGGTTCAACCCCTAAGGAAACTCCTAGATGTTCACCAGCCTCACATGTACCCGAGTGATTCTTCCCAATAAAATAGGTTTTTCAATCCCAAGCTTCTAGTGGTTTCTTCATCCTTCAGAAAGCCTCCACTCTTTGTAATATTTTTCCTAGCAAGCCTCTCTTAGTGGATTCCTCAGCTAGTGCTCCCCGTTAGTCTAATGGAAGAGACCACTTTTCTCTTCTTTCAACTCTGTGCTCTTCCACAGTAGCTTTGAACATTTCCTTCACTACATATGCCTTTATGTGTGCACCAAAAATGTATGAGAGTGCATGTATGAATGAAAATCAATGTATCTATGTCTTCCTTTCTTTTTTGAATGGACCAACTAGCCTTCCTACCCTCATGATCACACAACAATCAACTGCATGATAGCACAACCCATGCTCCCATCGATAAATTTTGTCCTCTCCTTGCTTGTGGTTGGGGCTAAATTACACCTAGACCTGTCCTCATTTCTTCACTGAAATTTAAGTCACAGTCAACTCATTTAATCTTCTTAGCTATCCCATGCCTGCTATTTAAACAACCAATTCCTCAAGAAATCTCCTTACTCAAGAAATGGAATTTGTGTCCCTCTCTTAACCAATTAACATAATTACAATTATTTACATTGAGATAAATATTTAACCAGGGGATATCACATTATTGCAATGAGCTTCCCAAACTTATAAATATACAAAGATGTCTAAAACTTATGAAATTACAAATTAGCCTAGAGTGATTTTAGATCGCCAGTCAAGAACATATCAGACAACCTATCGATGACTAAGAAGGTTGCATCCACATAACTCAAGTAACTCATAATCACCATAGATATACAAGTTAGTTGGTAAATCGTGATTAAATAGTGAGTCATGAATTCTTACATAAATGACAAAGGATTAATCATTAGTCATAAGCACAATAAGACATAACATAACTTGTAATCCATGAATAACCAAGAATATTTATCTGAATAGTTGAAATGGTTGTCAATTGAAGGAGGGGCATTCAATCTCCACCCTACCATAGGCTAGCTACATTACAATCTTTCTTGTAGCTAACCACCCTTGATTCTGATCCAAGGTCTAAGGAAATTCTTGCACAGAGAAAGGGTTCACACCAATGGGTGAAGAATATTTTAGGAGATGGAGTCCATTGTTCTCGTGCTTCACCATCTCAACAACCATCACTTAGTGGTTTATTCACTCATTGAATTTCGCGCTGGCCACCCACACTTAGATAAGAATTATATGGTCATAAAACATAGCCATATAGATGATCACCCAAGTCATAGAAAGTAGGCCATTAGTTTAATGGAAAAGCATCGAAAATAGGGGAATCAAATCTAGTTAAGGCTAACTACTTATAATCTCTTAGCGTCCAACACACCCTTCTCCTCTTTTTCTAATGGCTCTACATGCTTATTTTTCATTCTTTCCTTCTTTCCCTACAGGTATGAGAGCTTGAATCCAATCTTGAATTCGTCCTTTCTCAATATGTGATAGGGAGCCCTCTGAATAAGCACCACCTACCCATTTTTACCGCCCAGTCCAATTGCGTCCCTTCATCTATCAGGAGGGAGTTCAGTCTATTACACCACCTCCTCAATATTCAGGTGAGGGTGCTGTTTCCACTTCTTCACTTTGCAACACTCATTAATCATATCACATAACACATATCAAACAAATGACCCATTGAGTATACAAACAACCTCAACATTTATTCAGTCGGTATGGGTCGTGGCTTTTTAAGAAAGAGGAACGGGAAAGTAGGCTTCATGAATTAAATCCACTTTAGATTGAGTAGGTGAGCAAGCAAGTTTCCCTTAGGCTAAGGATCCATAAGGATGTCTAACCTTCAATGGTGTCAATTAATTAATTAATTTTTAAATGACAATGAGCATATGTTTAATTGAAGGTCCAACCAATCATGTTCCTTTCATGTTGGCGTTATATCCATAATCATCCTTACAATAAGAAGGGGTAGAATAGGGGATGCTACAAAGCTCATCCCCCAAAAGGAACATTGTCCTCAATATTATGAAAAATAGAGGACGTCAACAAAAACCAAGCTCTATATTTACAACCAAGGATAATTTTAGGGGCGAATGTTCGCCCTTTGGCGAAATTAAGGGGTTTTAAATTTTTAGTGGGCGAATATTTTGTATCATAGTACATTTTTACAAATCACCTCAAATAGCCCACCTTATTTTAAGGGAGAGGGTAAGAAAGGTAAATTTAGCCCTTGAAATTAGGAGTTACAACCTTCCATTCGCCCATTTTCAAGAATAGGTTTTATTTAAGTGAATCCATTCGCCCATTTTCAAGAATAGGTTTTATTTAAGTGAATCCTATGGGCCAAATACCATATTTATAAAAGAGATAAGGTAAATTAAAAAAATATAAATAAATGAGAGGTATGGTAAATAAATAAAACATTTTTTATATTTACTCCATAAGTCACCTTATATACATGCAAGGGTGTAAACAAATAAAAATATAAGTAAAGTGGAGGTATGGTAAATAAACAAAACGTCTTTTTATACTTACTCAAAAGGTATGGTAAATAAATAAAAATATAAATAAAGTAGAGGTATGGTAAATAAATAAAACATCTTTTTCTATTTAGTCCATAACCCTCATTCTATTTATGAAGGCTCAAGAAAGAGGTTTTATTTAAGTGAATCCTATGGGCCAAATACCATATTTGTAAAAGAGGTATGGTAAATTAATAAAAATATAAATAAAGGAGAGGTATGGTAA
>APFE030323780.1:2535-42298 GCA_000404065.3 Pinus taeda
ATGGCATGCCTAACGGGATGCAAAACTGATACTGATGAGACACCTACCTATGCATATGCAAAGAGCTTTTGATCACCGATGGAGGGCTCAAGACCGACACTAACAGATCATAAAACTAAGGGTTATTGTACCAATTTTTCAAGTCAGCAGACTGGACCGAGTAATAAAGAGATTGCATTACAGGATTCATGTGTTAAGCTATCACAATGAAGTATTTTCTTTGTCAAATTTGTTATTTTCTTATGTTTTTCACAAACTTGAATGCTATCTAAAGTTGAATAAATTAACTGGAAATTTATCCCAGAATTTGTTTAAGTACACTTTGTTTTGAATAGTTGATCATTTCCATGTTTTCTTCTGATGTCCGTATATGAGAATCCTTAATTGATCTCCCATCTCGGTTTACCTCTTTCACTTTCTTCATAATCCGGCGTAAGGAACCCTTAATTTATCCTTAGATCCGATTGAAAGCCACTTGACCATCCAACATTGAGATCTGAAGTAACTTTGCTATCTTGCCCTGTAGACACTATTTTTAGAACTTGATCCAGTCCTGTTTGCTTAACATTTGACCCATAGCCCAATGGTAAAAGACACCCCTCTTTTCACCAAAGTAAGTGATCCCAACACCAAATCCAAATCAAAACCCAAGTACAATCCTAACTAGCCTAAAATCAAATAACTAAACAAAGTTAAATCATAAAGAGAGAGCCCTCTCTAAGAATTAGGAAGGCTAGATCCTAATCTCCAAAGTAGGCTTGTGGTTACCTCTAATCATTTCTTGCTAATCAACTCTAGAGAAATATTGGAGTGATAACACTTCACATATTGCTTAGTGGCAGTCTCGAGTGGACCTTAGTTATAGCACTTACATTTTCATGCCATCTGCTCAATACTAGCACCACATTGTGACCATCTACCACCCTTATCCCTCACATTGTATTGTATTTGACCCACTCTTTTCAGTTAAAGCAACCATCTGTCACTCCCTCAAACATCCTTTTGACTCTAGGGGCATGCCTACCTCAATTTGTTTTGACTACTACCACCACCACCATTTTGCTCCAACCAGGGGAATTCTATATTATCCATTTGTTTTCTATTGACCTCATCCACCATGACATATAGACCTCATCATGGTTCAATATCTCAATTCACTTCAAGTGGATCTCTCGAAGAACCTCTTTCTCTTGACAATTGTGTCTTCCTTTCTATTGATATCATTTCTCCTTTTATAGGAAGGAAGCAATACCTTGGTTTTTCTTACCATGTTTCAATGTAAACCTTGGATGGACTAGTGGTAATCATAATTTCCCATTGAGTACATATATCTCCCCAACATTTGACTTCAACATTGTTTCACATTTGGATGTGTTGTACTTTGTGACAATTGTAGTTTCACATTCTAGTTGAATACCCATCCACCAGGATGGAAACTCTCTGTAATAGTGTCATCATCAATGGTCACACCTAGTATATAGGGTCATGTACATCATCAATACTTTGTTTTATTATGGCACCTATGAGGGTGAAGTAGTCGTCCACTTCATCATAAAAAATATGTTCTCAACATATTTGAATAGGTATTTATATACAAATTTAACCATTATTTTAATATTCATGATCATAAGCATGGGACATTCCCACCGTTTATTCTTTAGCACCCTTCATATTTCTTGGACCAAGGTATCTCTCCCAAGAAGCAACAAGACTAATAGTGAAGCAAAAAAGTTTGATGTATTTCAACTATATGTGTGCTCCTATCCTCACACATTAGAGTACAACTGTTATCATCAAAAAATTGTGCACACAAATGTACTAGTCAGGAATAGAATATGTTAAATATGATCACAATCAAAGGTTCCCAAAGGTCAATAAATCATATGATCATAATAAGGTGATTACTTACCACTAAGAACACTTTAATTAATCCTTACAAATCCACTCTTTTAAGTTTGTACATATCGTTTTGATTGTTTCTTCAACAATTACGTGAATTCATATGAAGTGACATTTGAGAGATATGTGTGGCAAGTCACCTTAAATGATCCCAATTAGGTGGAAGTACAAGGTATGGAGCCTCATTTACTATCCCTTACAACATTAAGGAAGATTTATGGAGCCCCCAAAGGACTCCTCTTGTCTCACTCCAAGATGAGATGCTCACTCAAATATCAAATCTCATTAATGAGCCAAATTGAGACAAGCCATGGAGCTTGACCTATAAATACCACTGTATTGGGAACCATTTAATGGAGATAAGTCATTGGAAGGCTATGCTACCCAATTCCCCCCCCCCCCCCCAATTGGCATTGCTTTGTGCTATAAGAGCTCATCATTCAAGAGTATCCAAGGAACTTCTTGAGGAGAGATTGCACCCACAAGAGAGGGAAAGGAGGAATCTCCTTTAGTAGAGCCAAAGGTTCCTTGCCTCCAAGGATCCATTTAATGTGTGTAGGAGATATTGTACCCCTTCTTCATCAATGAAGATAATTATTGTTTCCCAAACTCTTTTTTATTATCATATTTTTGTGTTGGCATTGTAGTTTGAATATTTCATGCTATATTTCATTACTATGCTTGTTATTTTGTTTTTCTTGTGTACTAATCAACTACTGCTTAGTTTATGTAGGAAACAACAACTTACATACGAATGGATTTTGGAACACCTTTTCTCCAACTTGTGCATATAATTAACATCTATTTTAACAAGAACAAACAATGAGATACTATCTTTCGATATTATAGCATAGTTACAATAGATTTCTCTGCATATCCACTAGATTTTCTCATTTTTAAGTCTTCTTTATTATCAACCATTGGACCCTCATGAAATTCCTCTCCTAATTCTTTTTATGAATTCAATTAATCCATAGAAAGTACAAGATCATACCATCATATTTTTCTAGTGACCATCCCTATTCATGAATAGCTTAACATGTGATATAGTTGTATTAATCCAATATCAACACTAACTTCCAACTACATTTCAAATAAGTGACAATGTCTAGTTATAGCTTTAGTAAAATCATTTCTAGGTTTAGAATCATCACAAGATAGAACTGCTTTGATACATACCCATAACATTATGTAGAGAATTATAGATAGTGTCTTAAATCTCAAATTAACAACATAACTTGATATCCATAATGTCATTAATGTAATTCAACTCAAGTAGTATGAATCACCACAACTAAAATGAGAAACTTTTCCCAATCACTTAATGCAAAATATTCCATATTTTCAACCAGCTCTAGCCAAAGTTGAATGTTTGCAAACATTCAAGTTGCAATAAGACTACTACCATCTATTTGGTTAGACACAAGTGACATTTCCCTATTCAAGGTAGATAGATCTACCTAGAAACTCTAACAAGAAACTTCCCTATTTGTAGCAGAAAGCGATGACACTTTCACATAAATGGGGAGGAAATGATCTGAATGAAAGTACGTTGGAGAAACATGCATTGAGAGCATGTGAAAGAAACATAGTGGCATTTTCAATATAGTTGTTAGTATTTCAGTTAATAATATAATATGTACTCTTTGACATGGTAAAATATGATCATGCCTTTTGTGGATTTGTTTTTCTCTTTGCAATTGTATCTCTTTTGTATTCCTTGTTTCTGAAACAATGTTATTGATTTGTCTTCTAAAATATGTTATTGCCTAAATTATAAATTTTAATTGTCAGTCCCTTAAGTTAATTATTTTTCAACATATTCTGAGATGGTCACATCAATCATTATCACTTGTGAAAATGGAACATGAGATTTGAATGAATTTTTGACTTAATTGTTATACCATACTATCATGTCTTATAGACATGATGACAACAAATAATTGATTTTATGGGCACTATATTACAACTAAATTAGCTTGGTTTCAATGTTGTTATCTTGTAGTATGTTGAAAAATGAGCTCTAATAGGGTTTAAAACACTAGAGACAACACATGAGGGAAGAGATCACTTGATCTGGGGCCAATATTAGTGGCCCATGGTTTCTCAACCATAGGAGGGGACCCCACTAATTCAATGAACAATTAGAAAGGCAATAATGAGCTCCAGGGACCCAATTTTTTGTTATCTAGTCCAAATGGGAACAATTCAAAAGGCCAACTTCTATCATGAAAAGGCCCCTAAAATCCCAAGGTGGAGATTAATTCACCAAGGGTAAGAGGAAACATTTAATGGATGGTTTATTACACCATTATATATAGATTCTATGGTTCTTGGCCATCAAAGCATGCCCTTAGATGGTGGATTAATGAAAACTATAAGTTTGAAGGGTTGATAGGTCCTTAACTTTGTGAAAATGGTTTCTTTATTGTGGTATTTTCTTTTACCAATATCATTGAAATAAGTTTTGAAGTTAGACAAGGTTTTTTCAATTCCTTCAACCTTCAGATGGGTTATTTTACTAAAAAATTTCATCCCACCAAAAAGAATTTCTCCAAATCCTTAATTTGGATTGTACTATGTTTCTTATATTTGGAAATTAAGATAAATGAAACCATGGAGGATATCAGTAACGTGTCGAGAAAGTTCAATAAATATTCAAATATGACCAAAGTAATTAGTTATACATCATACATTTGAATGTGATTTAATGAATATAATAAATCATTTACCAAAAAAAAAAATTTCAAATAATCAAATTCTACCATAAATCAAAAGCATAATTACCAAAGTGAAATCCAAGGAAAAATCAAGGAAGGAAAAGGACCACTTCCCAATATAAACAAGTTTTAAATTCTATTTCAAATGAATAAGGAGGATGAAGAAAAATATAAAGAAAAAATGTGAAATAGAAAACAATCAAGAAAGGGAAAAAAAACCTTAGGTCAAAACAATGAATGAAAAAAAATATAAAGGAGAACAGTTGCAAGCAAAAGTTGATGCAAGTAAGAAGGATAATGATGGTTACAGTATGGTCGTAGAAATATGGTGGAGAAATTATAAATTCGACAACTAATCCAATCCTCTAATACAGAGGAATAGTAATAAAAGAGAAGGAAATTAGAATGCATAAACAAGTGTCAAGGCCAACCATATCCAAGATCAATAATTAACTCAAGGAATATGTAATCCTACATTAGGGGATGATTATAATCAAGAAGATGAATCTTATGTGGAACCCATGTAACATGTTACAAATTAGGAAGTGTGAATCAATCAACTTGAAAATAAAAAATGGATCCTTGATCTAAATTTTTTAATGGTCTAGTATGACTATGACTTTCTAGAAGCCTCAAATAAATAATAGTAAAAGGCTTCTACATCATTACCTTAAGAAAATAGAGAAAAATATTTATCCAAACATAAATAAAGATTTTGAAATAAAATCAAATCCACTTAAGCCCCAAAAATCATATCTAAATAAGAGAGGGAAAAAAACTAAAATATGAAAAACAAAGGGCAAGATGAGAAATTTTCATTCAAACAATGGAAACGTCTAGTCTCTTAAGTAAGCTTATCTCTAAATTAAAATTAGAATCAATGTGAGTTAGTTTTAAATTCTTTTCACTTAATAAAATATCATCGTGTAATCATGTATTAACACAATGCATGAATTAAAGTGAATATCCAAAGTTGAAGAAGAAACACTTAAATACTTTTCAATTAGTCTTAAATTTATTACAACCACTTGTGAAGGCACCAATCCTCTATAAGCACCAACTTAAAAAAATTGCAGGCTCCAACATGTGATGAATATGAGGACACCAATCCTCAGTAACCACCAACTTATAATTGTTTAGGCTCCAACTCATTTTATAGATGAAAACACTCCTCTTCTACAATTCAATTCAATTTATCACTTTGTTGTTCACTGTTCAATTGTGCATATTTATGCTTATAGTCTGATAAAAAATAAATCTTCCCACCTGGAAGTTTATATCCAACACTATACTTGTTGCACCAACACTTAGTTGGCCTTTAAAAATCTTATAATTATGTTGTCACTTCTCTTTAAGTTGTCCTATAGGCCCACAACCTAGATATACTAGGATTTGCCTTGAACAAGATAAAAAAACAAAAAAAATAAAAGAAAATATACAAAAGGCATCTCTTGCATCCCTTCCTTAACAACTTGGCATTCAACAAAAGTTCACCTTGGCTTTCAGTAGGACTTAGCCTCCTCAGTTAAACTTTGGTTTCCTAAACAAAACTCGAACTTTCCTTCCAATAGACCTCAACTTTCCCTTAAACAGAACCTAGATTGCCTTCAAAACAACTTGGCCTTCCCTCCAACAAAACTCGACTTTCCATCCAACAAACTTTGGCTTACCCTCCAATAGAAATTGGATTTTCCCTTCTTGGTTCACAATGTGTGAACCCTTGTTCTTCTCCTCTCTTCCTTCACTAAAGACTCCTAGAATAGATCCAAAATTGATTGATTCAATGTTATAAATTCTCCTAGTCACACTTATTTATAGTGCATTTAGGTTTATACTAGGCCAACTTGTCCATTGGTTGGACCGACTAGCAAAATGTATAATGAATATTTAAAAAATCATTTTTCCTCAATCATGAGGAGTTCGAAGGTGTTCCATATGTCATTGGAAAGGTACCAAAATAAAATTTTGAACCATATATCTAATGCTCCCATTTGAGCTATAATTAGAGTAAAATTCCTTCAAAGATAGGGTATCTGAATGGGTCTTGCTTGGACAATGTTTGACATCAATAACAACCATTTTCAACAATATCCTGCTTTTTTATTGATGGAAATACTTTGATATCTATTTCTTCTAATAATTACTCCTCTTGTTTGTATTATCTCCATACTTCTTAGCAGATCTTCCCCTACTTGCATTCTCTCCCCCTTTTGACATCAACAACAAAGGGTGCTCCCCCCAAGTTTGTGATTTCTTTGTTGAGATAAAGTAGAGATCACTCCCAACATATTCCTAAGATATTCAAAGGTTTCTTTGGGTAGAGATTTGTTAAAGATGATAGCAATATGTTATTTGGTTCCAATATATTCCATATTGACATTCTTCTTAGTGACTTGTTTTGTGAGGAAATGATACTTGAATGGAATGTTCTTTGGTTTTGAGTGCGTGAAAAACTTATTGAGATATTGACCGCAATATTGTTGTCACAGAAAATGACAATTGGCTGATCATATTCCAATTTGATGCCCTGCAAATTTTGTCTCATCCAGAGAACTTGGGTACACCAATCTATTGTTGCTATGTATTAGGCTTCAACTATAGAAAGAGAAACTAATATTGGTTTCTGCTTCACCAATATATAAGGAAATTTCCTAGGAAAAATGCACTCCCATTGGTGTTTTTTCTATCATAAATTCCACCTTCCTGATCAACATTTGTGTATGATGTTAATTTGAAATATGTACTTTTAGGATACAAAATCCCAAAGTTGAGTGTGCCCTTCAGGTATCGAAATATCCTTTTTACTGCTTCCATATGTGATTCCTTTGGTGCTAATTAAAATCTTGCAACCATTCCTACTGCCTACGTAATATATGGCTTAAAGTTGTCAAGTATACTATAATCCCAATCATAGATCTATAAAGAGTTGAATTGAATTCGAGAGATTCATCATCCTTACCTAACTTGCATCCATTAATTATGGGGCTACTAATTAGTTCATATTATTCCATTCTAAAATGTTTGAGCATCTACTTGAGGTATTTGGTTTGGGAAATGAATATTTCTTCATAAGTTTGAGAAAGATGAAGTCCAATAAAGAAGGATAATTCTCCAGTCATTGACATTTCAAACTCCTTTGACATTTCCTGAGCAAATCTATGACTCATATCATAGTTATTGCTTCCAAACATGAGATCATCCATAGTATACAAGTGTAATTAGTAAATTATCCTTTTACATATTGATGTAGATATTGTTGTCAATAAACCCTCTTTTGAAGCCTTTTTGTTGAAGATCGTGGTCCGGTCTGGGATACCCACGGGGGCTTCACTCACTGAACCTTTGACATAGCATGCGTGGTCATGGAATACTAAACAATACCCTTAATTTGACTACATATTGGAAAATACCTCTAAAAATTACATTATTTAACCCCCTACCAATATAAACCCAATACACCTTCCCAATTTATAAAACCCCTATTTTCACTAAATATTGTATGTATCCATTTTTTTATTCACATTTTTTATACCCTTTTATTTTTATGTCCCTGATATAGTGACATGATGCCTCTCTTATGACACCACACACATTCTACAATGCACCTTTCTTCTTTTGATATACATTGTAAATGCATATTAGTTGCACCTTTCTTCTTTTGATAGACATTGTAATTGCATATTAGTTCTCCCACAATGCAATTACTTAACCCACACTCAAGCACATCTCACTATGATTTGTGGCATTTAATGGTCTAAGGCACACAAAATTCGTTTTGATACCAATTTGAGAGGAAAAATCCTTATTCGCCATGAAACTTTAACACCTATAGGAAAATTCCTTCACTAATCCACCATATCATAAATCAACTCAGGCAATTCTAGGATTGATCATAGCAAGTTCTAGTCATTGGATAAGGTGGTAGTCAAGGAAAAGTCTTTAATGACATTAAATTTCCAAGACCTGAATTAACCTATCAACGACTAAAATCTACTACAGAGACAATCACCTAGAGCTACAAAGGATCATAAGCAGGACTATAGAGAGCTTACTCTCAATTGTATTCTAAACTTGTTTATTTGCTTCCCCAAGATCTACAAAGGATCATGAGTAGGCCTAAAGAGAGCTTAATCTCAATTGCATACTAAGATTGTTTATTTGCTTCAGATCTAGGGGCATAAGAGCATTGGAAGTAGACTCCCACAATGCAAATTAATTTCCAGGTTTGGGTGATGCCCAATTTTGACCAAAAGAAAAGCCCACGAAAATCCTCCAAAATTGTCACAGAATAGTCTCTATTAGATAATTTGACAAGGAGAAAGAGGTTTGGTGCGACTCTTATTCCTTTTTGAGTGAGAAGTTCCATGATATGTTGGCCTATTTAGCTATGTAAGTACATGCATAGCCAACCTGTAGCAAGACCACAACAAGACCAAAGAAATACTTACAAGCCCTCAAGCCTGTGTACAAATTTGTCATTTCATCCATGAAGTTCTTGGTGCTAACACCCATTGCATTATCGTTGTAATGGGATGCTCTCCCTTAGCTTAAGGATACATATATAATTATGCTTGCAAGCCTTGGATGAGGACACATCTAATATTCCATGACCAACCTACACACCAACTCATGGCCCATCAACTACAATTTTCTAGGCTGCATGTGTGTGTATTTTGTTAGAGAAAAAAACCTATATATACATGAGAGGTGAACATAAATGTTGTCCCAAAAAGGATTGGACTTGGATTTTCATCCCAATTTGAATAGATACATAAATACACACATATATATACTACCAATCTTAATTAGGCATGCTAATTTCATATTTTCAAGCTAACCCAAATATGGCCTATGGATGTCAATTTCAGATTTCCAAGATCTATTTTACTGAAGATAATTCACAATAATAATTCATCATCCAAGCAAGTATAAACATTGATAAGTTGGCCCATAAGAATATAAATGGTCATAGCTAAATTCTGCACTCCAAGACTCCAGAGTAGAACAAAACCCTTCAAGATTCTCATTAGATAGGGTATGAGGATTCCATAAGGTAGAGATCAAAGATTTCACTATTCCAGCCAATCCACAATACATTGCCATAGCTCTTTTGCCCAGATCTATGCTTAACTCAAGAATGAAGTCTGAGGAAGATTAATAGAATTCTTGGGTGATTTTAAGGAGTAATGTAACACTCCTACAATGCTCAAGAGTCAGGGTTGACCCCTAGCCAAACTTATAGGAACATGAGTGCATTGGTGAACATTTTAGATTTCATTTTCAGATGTTCTATGAAGACTAATTATTTAGCCTTCTTATAAAACTCAGGATTCCACCTATGAAGCTTGTCATAAAGGTTGGGTCTCTAAACTCAAAGTGGAATCATCAACAACATCTCCCATCAACCGATACACTCAACCATGACACTAAAATCAATACTATAGAGTCATACCCAAGAGGTAGCATTCATTCAGTGATCAAATATCAAGCAATTACAACTAATGTTCCACCTAGTTTCCAAGATTCAAGGGGATAGGGGGATGTCAGGATATGTGTGTGTGTGTTATAAACATGATTCAAATTTAAATTCAATAACTAAATATATTGATTCACACATCATAAATGATTCAATAGTAGATTCTAAAGTCTAAATACTAGACTAGTAAATTGAAATTACTCAAACTCAGAAATAGTAAAAGGTGATGAGTCAAAGACTTGGTATAAGGTCATTAGTATAAAAAATCAAGACTCAAAAGTTAAAACTGAAAATGATCAATGGAAAATGAACCAATGTTATCAGAATTGGACCAATCATTGAATCAGTTGACCCCAAAACTGATAATTGGAGAAAAACCAAACCAAAAGACCAGTGAATAAAAATTACATAAATATTCATTCTTTTTCAAAAAAAAATGTAAATATTCATGTACATCAATATGAATCTAAAGTATTATACACAAATATGCAAAGTCTCTCATATATATAACAAGTAAAGGTGCATATAACCAAAATAACACTGACTGCAATCCATCTTTGAACTAGAAATGCATCAACAAAGAGGTTTTAGATGGCCTCTATAGTCCAAAAGAAACCATGCTACAAAAAACGCCTGCATATCATCATGCTAGAATAAATTGAATCTATGAAACAATTCCATAGACCTAGAGCCAAGTTAGCTTGTTAAGCACTGGTAAGAAAAATCTTTGTAAAAGCACTAGAGAAAACCTATGACTATTGTGAAAAACCTAATACCACTGTTAAGACACATTACAAAACCTAGTGTTAGAATATTCATTTGTTATAGTTGAAAATTACATATCATACAATTCAGAATCTACCATGCCTCCTAAATTGAATCTAGTTTTTCTTATCAATGTGCACTCTGGTAGAAGCTAGATCCTTCTTCTTGTGAAATGTTGATGAACCAACTATTATAACTTATGTTGAAGCGACATTTATGCTTGGATCTTGAATATTATTCTCATATTTGTTTGGAATGGTATAAGTGGGGTAGGAGAGGTCACGAGGGTATTTCTTGGGCCTTCATTTAAAGCAAGACTCTGAAATTGCCACTTTACTCTTCAATTTGGGCTTCAAATCATGAATGCTTGTATAGAGCTTGCAAAATAAACCCATATAAATATATTTTATTTATAACATAAGCACATTTTATCTCTTGTAACATAATCACATCGTACCCATAAATAAGATAAATTGATAAGTGGTTGAACACATACAAGAAGAATGTGTTACAATCCAAGGGCTAGATTCCAATCCTTCTTCAGAGTATTGACACACATCTCTCCATTGCTTGCATTTCCTCTTTTTAGGATTTCTCTAGTTTGAAAGGGGTCCATGGAGCATAATCAGATGGTTGGCTTATGTTGGGAAGTTTTATCACAGTTCTAAGTTTTTGTGATATGAATTCACTTGGAAAGTTACCTTGCATGACTTGGGGGGAACTATATTCAAGATGAGGATGTGGATTAACATTTATGGAATATTTTGGAGCATTCTTGAGCACATTGGACCACATTATTTGGGAAGGTCATACCGTTATGGGCTTGTCAGCCCACTTTGGAGGGTTTTATCATTTTTTTGAAGACCAATTGAAGGATTATTTTGCAATGAAGGGCCTTTGGAGGTCTTGACATGTTACCAATCATGAAATACTACCAACTATATAGTATGTAACCACTCTCAAACATCCTTAAACAATTAATGGTAATGTTAAAAATTTAAGTAAAATGACAAAAAAGGCAAGGAAAATATCAACTTTTATTTTCAAAATTAATATTACCATTAATTACTAGGGTTAGGTTTAGTAAGGCACCAAGGTTATATATTTTGCTTTCTTTCTAAATAATTCTCTAATAATTTGATGCACTCTAGCCATGTCATAAGATATTGTATGAAACTAGCTATTTCTATACAAAATCAATTACCGATTCCTTAGCAAATTAGCCTTAATAGGTTCGAAACATCAAACAATGCCAAAATCGATCAAACCAACTAATTCCACCAATTCCAACCTAGTTTCAATAACACTACAATAAGTTTGTTCTGCAATATCATCTTCCTATTTATGTTTTCACTCTAGTAAAAACTAATAAGGGTATCTAACATTTTGTTTGTCATCTTATTCTCAGACATATGAGGGAACATATGGTCCTTTAGGGAATCCAAAATCATCCATACTTGGCCTTCAATTCCTTTTTGTTGTGGGCTATCAATTCCCGGAAATCTATAGGCAAAGTCACAATGTCCGGGAAAATATCCCAAAGATTATTCTCTTTTAGCAAGAGTGTAACTTTCAACCTTCTATACTAAAAAATTCGAGACACCATCCAATTTTCCCTCAAACCTAATGCTAGCTAATGTCGTTTCTAAGAAATTAGTTTGAAATCCTCTAATTGTTAGTACTTTCCAACAATTGATTTACCAGTGTAAATCTTTGAAAATCTCATTTAGAAAAGTTTGTTCTGATATCATGTGAAAATTTCAAGCCCTGGGTGACTAATGTCCCTGTGATCTCATGATTAATGCTAAAATTAAATTATAGACCATAACATGAATCACACAATAGCTAGAAATTAAATGGAAAAAGCATATAAATTAATCACATACACAGATAATTACTCCAAATCAAGTTTTCATTCATTCAAAAATCTTATTAAAAACCTCCACACATCCTCCAATGAAAACAACACTACACAGATGCCAAATAACGCCCTAAACTGAGCTTGTACAACCTACTCGAAAAAGTATAGAGTACTAAAAACAACCAGAAACTACAAAAAACTACTATACAGCTTATGAAACAACCTATACAGAGATGTCCATACAAATGTACATAACTATCCCGTACAACTGTATGGCACTATTCAACACCTATACTAATTTTCTGCTGCCTGGATTCACCTCTACCTGAATGCTTCGTTTGTGTTGAAAAACCTCTACCTTTCCCTATCTTTATACTTTTAGTAAAGAATTTGTTTTTAAGATTACTCAATTACTAAATATATCAAGTGAATTACAAAAATATAATTAGTTTTCAAGGATACTTTTCAAAAATATCTCAAAATTTCTTCACATGTTTACACTCCTGTCCAAACATTGTCCAAACTATAATTCTCAACGTGTTCCTCCTCTCCACTTCTATGCTCTCTTCTTCTTGAGGAAGTGAAAATGAATGCCCTTCTAAAACACTAGTAAACTTAAAATCCCTTTTGATTCAAAATACAACCCCAAACCCTGTGCAAGGACTATCGATTCCCATATCATAGACTACCCACCCACAACAATATACCTACCTCTGTCACAAGAGAAATATAACTTTGACAACAACCACTTCTAAACAATTTACAAGTCCATTTTATACAATGAACTAATATGTTAAACAATTAATTATAGTCAGCAAACTGCTTACAACATCAACAATATAACAATCACCGTCCATGCCTACCAAACCACTAGAATGCAATCTTAATAGACTGCCCACTAGCAAAAATATACCTGTCTCCTTGACAAAAAATAGACACTTATATACTGCCCACCAGCAAAAATATTCTTGTCCTCTTGACAAAAATAGACACTTATAGACAATGACCAGTTAAATGACCAAGATATGTTTACCCTCTCCTGTTGTGGCAATCTAGTTCCATTAATACATTAACCATAGTGAAATTGTGACATTAGGATGAACTGTTTCTTCACAAGACTGAAAATTCAATATTGTACTACAATACCAAATTCTTTATGTGCAATAGCAAATGCTTCTCTTTCAGATAGATGTTCCAGCGTTTGAGAAGAGCCTCTCCTGCCTCAACATTTATATCTATCAGTTATCTTCTGTAAACAACTGACTTGCATCAACAATTTCCTTCAATTTGAGACGCAATTGCAGTTTCTATAGGGCAACCCAAAGATAGGATTTATGTTATTGGTTTGTAGATTTCTGTGGTGTGGTTTCTGAGAGACTGAATTCGGATAGTCCACAGTGTTCATCTTTTATGAGTCTTGGTCTAGACTCAAAACGTCGACAAATAAAAAGATGAACACTCTGGAATATCCGAATTCAGTCTCTCAAGATTTATGTTATCTGCCAACCCTCTAGTAATTTATTGTTCACCCATTTCTTTCTAGAATTGAATTGCGCATGCATTTTATGAAGTTACCCCCCTGCTTAGGAACAAAATTGTAATATGGTGGATCAGTAGAGCTTCATTGTCTTGATGGGTGGATGCCCCTAATGCTTGGAACATGTTATCTAGGAGTTGGGCCACCAATTTGTGGGGTACATTACAAATGGATCTATCTTATGCTACGATCGCTATATGTGATGGAACTGTTTTCACTCTTTATGAGGTGCCTCCTCATAAATACCATGTAGAATATTTTGAAGAGTATGTGAATGAGATTTACTATGAATAAGAAATTGGGAACCAAGCGATCTTAGTAAAATCAATTGCACCTCATGAGGAGATCCATGAAGATAAGGAATGTGACAAAGTATGGAAGATGAATTTTGATGGAGCTCAATCCCAGTTGGGTGTTGGAGTGGGGATTTTGTTCACATCTGTTGAAGAGGATGAAAATTCATTTTCATATCGCCCAAAGTTCGAATGTACAAGTAACATAGTTGAGTATGAAGCATAGTTCATTGGTCTTGAACAGTCTTGAATTGGCCCTACACATGGGAATATTGTCTGCAAGTGATCGATGACTAATATATTATAGTCTTATAGATTAAAAGACAGTTCACCACAAAAATGAAAGATTCAAAATGTATAGAAATGCAATATGGGATAACATTAAGATTTTATAGGCATTTGAAATTAGGGCAATGCATAGAGAATATAATACCAAGGTTGATTTGTGAGCAGTGTAAGATCCCACTTTAGGACTATATGAGAAATTTATCTCTTGCGATTGCAAGATGTAGATTATCTTCAAGGCCTTGGTTCCTAATAACCAGTGACATTGACAAATTTTCCATGATGATTATTAGATTATGATGCTCCTAAAAAATATGCTGGAATTTGAAGGGAGTTACATCAATTGGTAAGGTGAGAATGACATTAGTGACTATGATATAGAAGAACTTCCCAAAAACAAGATTCCTTAGAGTGTTGTTCCTTTAGAAGGCATGTTCACCAGACATGACATGTATAAGAAACCACTAAGTGAGGATTGACTTGATGACATTTATGAGATAAATATTAGATCTAAAAAGAATGCATAGATTGTTAAATTTAGCAAGGGTACTTCCCTTGAATAAAGGAAGAAAACTAAAAATTTGATTAAGGAATAATGGGATATATTTTCCTAGTCATGATATAAGGGAATACAAAGGAGATATTATTCAGCACGGAATTTTGCTTAAAGGAAGCCGAATAGTTTAAGGAGAAGCTGAGAAATATCAATCCCAAACTTGCCCCCCTCATTCATGAGGAGCTACAAAAGATGATTTCTATAAAGATCATTGTTTCCTCTAGCCACTCTTCATGGGTGTCAAACTTGGTGGTTGTGAGAAAGAAACACAGAATGCCTGGATTTTAGGAATTTTAACCAGCTTTCACTTGAAGATAATTATCCCTTATTGAATATGGAGAAATTGCTACACAGAGTTCTAGGAGAAAATATGTTTCCTATGTTGAATGGTTTTGCTAGATATAACCAATTTTTGGTCAAGAAAGAAGGTTGGCATAATAGAACCTTCATGACACCATGGGTTATGTTTTAATACCTTAAGATGCCCTTTGGATTACTTAATGTTGGATACATCTCCCGTGCATCTCCCATAGGGATATGGATTTGCATTCAGAGGCCTAATTGGTAAATAAATTGAGAACTATTAAGATGATCTTTGAATGTTTTTGAAGGATTGAAATTCCTATGCAGGTCACCTGAGGCAAGTTTTTGAGAGGTGTCATAGATACCAAATTTCATTAATTCCTAAGAAGCCCCTTTTTGGGTAGATCATGGAAATTTGTTGAGCCATATCATCTCAAAGGAATGAATTCATGTTAACCCAGTAGAGTGGATGCAATAAAGAAGATCCCTCTCCTAGAAAACAAAAAAACCATACAGTTTTTTTTTAGTAAGATAAACTTCATCTAGAGGTTTATCTTAGATTTTGTTGAAATTGTGAAATCTTTATCCAAGTTGCTAAATAATGTTTGCAAATTTAAATGGGATGAGGATAGCATAAAATGTTTTAGAAAGATAAAAGAAGCAATCACATCGTCTCCTTTCTTTGTGAGTCTTGATTACTCAAGTGACTTTATTTTATTCTCATTTACTTGTGAGGATACGATTATTAGAGTGTTCCTACAAAAGAATAATAATACTAATAATATGGTGCAACCTATAGCCTTTATGAGCAAGAACCTTAGGGACTATAAACTTAACTATTCTACCATGGAGAACCACTCATACACTTTAGATTAGTCCCTCAAGCATTTTAGGTCACATCTAGGTTATTATGGGATCATAACCTATGTCCCTCACACTCTCGTAAAAGATATCTTGATCACTTGATGGATAGGGACTCCCACTCATTAACTACTAATTTGCTATTAGATTCAATTTGCAATACTTTTACTATTTGAACAGGAAAGTTCAAATATATGTTGATTTTAAGTTGGTTGCTATTCTAGTATAAATTATCAATTTGAATTGTGAGATAGATTCATATAGTACCTATGACAAATAATGTCTATCTAAAAATAAAAAATATTCACAGTAAGTATAAAATGTTAAGAAAACTGAAACAAAACACCTAGTATTAATGATGCTCATGATGCATAATTTCTAATGATATGATTTAAAGCACCTAGTATTAAAAAATCATGTCCTTCCTCCTCCAATTAAACTCACAGATGCAATTTCTTCTGGCTACAGATCCAAAGCAACCTCCTATCACCTCCAATCCTTTCCCCAAATTGAGCTATCAGACCCTCTCAGAACCATCACATATTCAATGGTGATTATATGGGTCTGCTTTGAATTTGCATGTAAGACCATAGAACTTATCCCCGTGACCAACAGGTTGGCATATCTTTGCAGGAAGACCAATAATGATATTCAAAGAATCATTCACAATTACATACATTTTGGGCAGACAATCCTTCCAATCTACAACAAAAATTCATGAATTTGTTGAGGCAATCCAGCCGAGCAAGTCATCAACGAAGACTAAGATTCATTCTAATCCATGAATCTTTTATAGGATCATACAACACCCCTTGAATTGGACTTCCAAGGCCTAAATTTGCAACCTTTAGGAAAACCAAGCCTCTATTTCCACACCAATGTGAATTTTCATGGAAGAATGCATCCTTGAGAAAACTCCAGCAGTTTGTGGTAGAATCGTAGACTTCCTCAGAAGCACATTCTTCCATTTCTCTATTACCTCAAGCTATAGGAATCCTCTTTTTCAAGGTTACAACTGTCTAATTCCACTAAGGAACCTGGACTGGGGAAGCTCTAATCCAATGATTCTTGTAATATTCATATTTATGCACAGTATTTGTAGGTTCAATTGGTCAAATGCAATTGTAAATTGTGAATTGAGAGTGTGCGATGCAACATTGATGGTTTTTGAGTTCTTGAGATATCCATTAGTTCACTAGAAATAGGTCCTCAAATGGTTCTTCATCCTATTTTGGTCTCCTCTTCTGCATGACTAAGCAATAAGAACAAGGGTTGAATCTAATGAGAAGTGTAACCTATGAAGGAGATTCAAAATTTTGGCCAGGTACGTTGCAATAAACACAAGCAGGTGAAAATCTAATACACTGCCTACATGAACTCCCTTGTCCTCCATGTCCATTGATTCCTGCCTATACAAACAACCTCTTTCTCCATAAAATAGAAAACATTATGGGGCATACCTTTCTATGCTGGTTAAGTGGCGGAAGAGTGCTCACTCAAATGGGTGGCTAGTCTTTGAAGAGAAGAGGCACGAAGGCTGGCTTGCCTTTGAAGAGCAGAGGTGCGAAGGCTCTGCTCAGGTAAGGTCTTGCGTCGGCAACCGAATCAAGTGCTGAGAAACTCGATAGCTATCCTACTAGGGTTCAAACGAGCAGAAAGGCTTAGGGTTGCAAGTGGGTTGCAGAGGCTCGACTCCAAAATAACTCTTTCCCTATGGTGTGATGTGTAACCCGAATCAAGTGTTGAAAAACTCGATAGTTGTCTTGCTGGGGTTCAAACGAGTAGAAAGGCATTGCAGGTGGGTTGCAGAGGCTCGACTCCAAATAACTATTTCCCTCTGATGTGTTGTGTAGCCCAATTCAAGTGCTGACAAAATCGATAACTGTTCTGCTAGGGTTCAAACGAGCAGAAAGGCATTGCAAGTGGGTTACAGAGGCTAAAATCCAAAATAACTCTTTCCCTCCGCTATCATGTGTAGCCCGATTTTTTCCCCAAGCTTGGTGTATTTTTCCCTCCGCTTGGCCAAAAAAATGTATAAAAAAACCTTATGTTATATATATTGTTGTATGGTATATTAAAACCCTTTAGGCCCTCATTATAACCCCAATATTTTATTTTTTGATTTTTCCATTTTTAATGCCCCAATATGAATGCATGTGATATAATATTGGTTTGTCAGTGACGCCCCCGTGGGGATACCAAGCTCTTGGAGCTTGTTTTAACCCATAAAGAGCTTTCTTCAATTTGCACACATAGCCTTTATTTTCAGACAAGTTAAAACCTTATGGTTGTTCAATTGACACTTATTCCTTTACATATCCATTTAGAAAGGTTGATTTCACAACCATCTGATAAAATTTTAAGCCTTCAAACACACAAATTCCAAAGACATCCTTATTTCTTCTAATCTGGAAGTTGGAGCCAAAGTTTCTTCGAAGTCAATTCCTTCAATTTGTGCATAGCCTTACAAAAAAGTCTTGCCTTATTTTAATAGTTTGTCCTTCTTCATTCATCTTTTTTTTGAATACCCACTTAGTACCACCCAAATTTTTGTCTTTTGGTCATGGCACAAGTTCCTAGGTTCCCTTTTTCTCTATTTTATTCAATTGTTCTTCCATACCATTCAATTAATGTTGGTCCTTATTGGGTTGTGTAAAGTCCTTTGGCTCTATTTTGGATAGCAAGGAAAGATTACCTTTCTTGGATTGGGAATTCTTATCTAAGTTTATATACCTTCATCAACATCTCCAATAATTTGGTTCTTTGGGTGATGTTTTTGCACAAATTTAAAAGTTGTCTTGGATGGGGATTATTCTGCCTTTTCTTGCTCTTCCTTTACAGTAGGCTCTTCTTGGTCCACATAGATGGCATCTTATACACTCATTTTTTTTTCATCTTTCACTTTCCAAGTTTCCTCTATTCTTATGTAAATACATTCCACAACTTTGTGTAGTATTTTATTGTAGTATTTTAAAGATTTTCTTCTTATTGGGTGTCCAAATAAAGTCCCCTTGTCTACTCTAGTACCAAATTTTCCAAAATTATCATCATTTATGTTCATGTAACACTTTCTTCCAAAAATTATGAATACCTAACTGAAGCTAACCTACCTTTCCATAGCTCATATGGTGTCTTGTTGCTATTAACTCAGAGTTGTGCTCTGTTCATGATGTATAATTTTGCAACAACTGCTTCTCCCCAAAAATTATTTGGTAATTTAGCCTCTAACAACATTGTTCTTGTCGATTCATCTATTAACATGTTATTTTTTTTCTACGACTCGATTTTGTTGTGGAGTTCTTGTAACTGAAATTTGTCTCTTGATTCCATATTTCTCACAAAATTCATTAAATCATTTGAGGTAAATTCATCTCCTCTTTCCAATGTTAGACATTTGATTCTTAGATCATTTTAATTTTCAACTAAGGTATGGAATGATTTAAAAGCATCTACTTCTTCTTAATTTTCTTTAAGAAATGTAACCCAAACCATTCTAGTGTAATAATCAATAAACAACATAAAGTACCTTTCACCTTGCAAGGTTAGTGTTATTGTTGGTATACATAGAACTATTTGAAAAAGATCTAGTGGTATTGATGTTTAACACTACTTTGAATTGAAGCTCACTCTTTTCTATTTTCCATGTTGGCAATATTTGTAGATGATGTTTTTTGGTTTCAATATTTTGGGCATATCTCTTACTATTTGTATTCAACTGATTTTTACTAAACTGTCAAATCTCACATGTCCTAGACTCTTATGCCATAAACTCTCATATGTCTATCCAATGTAGCATTTTTATCCTTGAATTTCATCAAGAATATATACATTTCCTAGAGTCCTTATCTCTCTTCCCACTAATCTTCCTAAATTAGTCTTCCCTATTTCACAATATTTAACATGAAAAGTGAGATAATAACCTTGGTTGCACATCTAAATGACAATTAAAGATTATGTTTGAACCCTTCATTAATGAAGAAAACATATTGTGCCTTAGCTTTACCATTTTCAAGACTTACGATACCTCTTCCGACAATTTTTGTAGATCCATTGTCTCCAAAATTCACATTTCCTCCTTCTTTTTTTTTACTTTTAGAGTAATAAATTTCTTTTGATGTTTGGTAATGTATCTAGAGCACCCACTATCAACTTACCACTAAATTTTATTTTTTTGAGCATACATAACCAGTCCACATTTTTTTATTGGTGGTTCTTCCTATTTTTTCTTGCAAAACCCTCCTCTTGGTTTTGTAGGAAATTCTCAAGCCATATGTGTAAAATTGTTGCATCTGTTACACTCAATATTGTACTTGGACAATGGAGAAAATTGATTACAATTTATGTTATTGAGGCCATCAATATCTATAGAAGTTTGAAGAGAAGCTCTTTCATACTTAGTTTTCCCATAAGCTCTACAATCTTTTTCTTGATGTCCAATTTTTTTGCATGAAAAAAATAACCAAGAAAAATAATCTGGTACCTAGCTAGGAAGAATTGTCTTAATGGATAAATTGTTTTGAAGTTGATATTCATTGTAGAAGATTTATAGTCCTTGTCCCTTATCATATTGCCACCTGCATTGTGAATGGACTTCTTGAGAGCATCTATATAGATTTTTAGTGTAGCAATATTTCTAGACTCCTCCCGACTCCTGTCCTTGCTCTTGCTGAGATTGGATTGTTTGTGCTTTTCATCAACTTTTTTCCTGGTGACTTAGTGTTTTCATCTTCTTTGTATGAAGTCTCACCCATATAACCAAGACCAATCTCTTCATATGTTGATCTTTGATTACTGAGAATAATGTCTATGGTTTGAGAAGTTTTCATTTTTTTGTGGAGCTTATCTAGTTCTTTCCTTAATGAGACAATTTATGGTTCAATCTTTCATATTTTCTTCCTTTTCTTTTAGTTTACTCTTTAACACTTCTTCTACTCTTTTTGCTTCCTCTTTTTCATTCTGGATGGTGATGATTTTCATCTTCCTTAGGTTATCAATATCTTCTAATGCATTGATGAGTTCTATTTCAAGATTCACTATTCCTTCATCACCTTCTTCTTTTTCTTTTTATTTTTGCTTTATATATGTTGTATTATTCATTTGTGGCTAAAAACAAGATCTCTCTTTAATCATAATCATCATCATATTATTCTTGTTTAGAAAAACCATTATCCTCTCTAGAGTATAGATTTTTCTTTTTTCGAAGATTTTCCTTTTAAGACCCTTTTTTTGGGTTAATCCTCATCACTTTCTTCCTCGAAAGGAGACTTAGTAGAAAAATGTCCGATATTACCACAATTAAAATAGATGAGAGGTAACTTACCTTTGAAAATGGATATTTTCTTTAGTTTCTTGACTAGTTGAGCCATTTTTGTACCAAAATCATCATTGGAGTAGTCACCAGACTCACATTTTCTTAACTTCTTAGATGCTTTAAATGTTGCTTCCTTATGTGATGAGTTTCCCATCCTCATTTGTATGTAGTAGAATTCCATGAATCTTGTCAATTTTTACATCCTCCAAATCCTTTAATTCTTCTAAGGCAGAGATGTTGGCATTAAAACTCAGAGTAAGAGACCTCAATTTTTTTTGAACAACTATTATTTCTTCAAATTTTTCACCAAGCCCTTTGAGAGAATTAACCACTTCATCTACTTAAAGAAAAAAAAGAAAAAACATCTTCTTCACCATAAATTTTCAAGCTTTCAAATTGTCTATGGAAATTCTAAAGCTTTTCTTTCTTTACTTTGTCATCTCTTTGATAGTTGCTTACAAGCTCATCCCACATCTCTTTAACTAATTCACACTACATAACTTTAACAAATTTTGAATATGACAAGCCACTTAAAATGGATTTCAAAGATTTTGCATTGGATACATAATCATTTCTCCCATCTTGATCAATTGGAGGAGAAGATTGTTGAAAGAAGTTGTCATCGATGTCAAAGGTTTTCCAAATGAAAGAGAAAGTTGCATATTCAAATAACACATTTTGAAATATCGTTTTTGGATTTTTTATTCCCCATTTGGATACCCTAAATTTGAATGCATTTTTACTCCATTTATCTCACTCAAATGGAATCATAACATATATGGTTGGAAGTCTTATTTTGATACCTTTCCAAAGGTATATGACACTCCTTCTAACTCCTCATGGTTGAGGAGAAATGATTTTTTGAATATTAATTATTACAAATTCTTCCACTTGTAGAAGCCAATCCAACTAGTGGAAAATTTGACTCGGTCAATGGATAAGTTGACACAGTTTAGACCCTAAGCACACTATAAATAGGCGCAATTAGAAGCATTTCAAGTCATCCACTTAAGAAAAAATTGGATATGTTCAAATAATTGAAGAAAAGAAGGAATTCTAAGGTTCATACCTCATAAACCAAAAGTGAAGAGGAGATGATTTGAAGAGACTTTATGGAAAAGGATTTTTAGCACATTTTTGAAGGGTTTTGGCCTATTTTGGAAGGTTTTTTGGCTTATTTTCGAAGGATTTTTGGCATATTTTTTGAAGTTTTTGGTCTTGTTTTAGGGCCTATTGAAGCCAAGTTATACCGATAAGAAGGTTGAGTTCAAGAATAATTTGTTAAGGGAAGTTTTGTTACTAAGAGGGTTTTTTTTGGAAACCAAGTTCTTGTGTGAAGGACATAGGAGAAACCGCTAGGAGGGGCATACTTTCTTGGACTAAATATTGACTCTTGTACAAGCTTTGGTGCTGATAAACTAGGAGTTGGGTGATTCTAATGTAATAACATACATACATACATACATACAATACATACATACATACATACATACATACATACTACATACATACATACATACATATATATATATATCTATATATATTATATATTATATATATATATATATATATATATATATATATATATTATATATATATATATATATATATATATATATATATATAATATATATATAATATATATATATATAATTATATATATATATATATATATAGATAGATAGATAGATAGATAGATAGATATATAGATAGAGAGAGAGAGAGAGAGAGAGAGAGAGAGAGAGAGAGAGAGAGAGAGAGAGAGGAGAGAAAAAATTATGTGGTTTTCTCCTACTTTGGGCATCCAAGTAAAAATATTTATGCTTCATATATTTATGTCCTTTGCTTTATATTTATGGATGCATTTACAATTTTTTGAAGTTAAAAATTGTTAATACTGATTCACCCCTTTTCTCATTATTGTTGAATATTCCAACAAATATGCCACCTTAAATCCATATGTAACAGACTACCAAACTTTAACACCAAGAGACATCAAGTAGTATATGTGGATGTTCTAATTTTTTGCAGCAACAATGATGAAATGAGTCACAAATTTGCCTAAGATATGTGAAAATAATTTGAAATTTTGATGATTGGAGAGCTATCCTTATTTCTTTGACTTCAAGTAACTCAAACAATGTTGGAAAGTTCATATAAAAAAAGTAAATTAAGGAAATGCTTAAGCAATTTGGAATGGAAGAATGCGTTGTGGTAAGAACACCTATGACTACATGTTGTAAGCTAAGCAAGGATGATGAATCCCCTATGGTGGATGAAACTCTATATAGAATAATGATTGGAGGTCTTCTATATCTAACAACTTCACGACCAGAAATCATGTAGGCAATAGGTATTGTGACAAGATTGCAGCCATCCCCGAAGGTATCTCAAATGCAAGTTGTAAAAATGATATTTAAATATCTAAAGGGGACTCTTGATTTTGGACTATGGTACCCTAGGAAACTTTTTTATACTTTGACAACATATACCGATGCAGACTAGGTAGGAAGCATTGATGATCGAAAGAGCACCACTGGGAATGCATTCTTCTTAAGAGACTGCCTTGTATCTTGGTTAAATAAGAAACAATCATCTATATCTCTCTCCACGACTAATTAAGTTCAATATATATGAACAACAGATTCTTGTACAAAAATCCTATGGATAAAGGAAGCCTTGGTGGATGTAAAAATAGAAACAAAATAGCCTATCACCATATACTCTAACAATACTAGTGCAATCAACCTCTAAAAAAATATAGTGATGATTTCAAAGACAAAACATATTCTAATCAAGTACCATTTTCTCTGAGAACAAGTTGTAGAGAAGAACATCAAAATGGAATATGTCAACACTAAGGAAAAATTGCGAACATCTTCAAAAAACCCCTACCTTGAGAAGAGTTTGAACATCTTCATCAAAATATGGGGGTCATATTTCTTGCATCCCAATAGAACATCCCTTTTCCGTTGATGTCAAAGGGGGAGAACATGATAGTGGGAGCAGTACCATGACAAGGGGAGTAGCGTATGAGGAGATTGTTGCCATCAATAACAAAGGGGGAGATTGTTGAGAAACAATTTTGTATTGAAGTCAAAGGATGTGTTGTTGAAGATAAGAATTCCATAGGCTTAAATAATACTTTAATCCCTTTCCAATGAGCTATAGCATGCCTCCTAACTCCTCTCCATTAAGGAGAAATGAATTTTTAGAATGAGTGTCAGGTTAGGTATTGGTAACTCCATGAATAGTTTCTTTTCCATTAAGAAAAATCATTAATATATACAAGGAGAGGGAGCCCCTTGGAATTCATATTCCAATGTATCTTCAACTTTGTTTTCATATTTAAAATTTTTACAATAATTTTCTAATCCCTAAGGATTAGGTGTTAACATTCCCCCCCTAATATGAAGGCATGTTGGTGATTCCAAGCATCCTTAATCTTTCAAACTTTTCTCTTCCAAGTGCTTTTGTGAAGATGTTTGCAATCTGTTCATTTGCGGAACAATGGTGTAGGTGAATAGTCTTGGCCTCAACATGATGCCGAATCAAATGATACTTCGAATTAATATGCTTGGTATGATCATGGAACTTTCAGTTCTTAGAAAATTTTATTGTATACGTATTGTCAATTGGAAGAGGAGTAGAATGCACTTGTTTCTCCTACAAATATTCAAGAATTTTCTTGAGCCACACAATTTCATTCGTTGCTTCTACAATTGCCATATATTCTGCCTTTGTTGTGAAATCTAATGGAACTGACTATTTTTGTAACCTTCAGGAGAATACTCTTAATGCAAGAATCATAGAATAACCTAGAGTAGATACTCCATTTTATTTATCTCCATGAAAACCTGACTCACAGTGTATAAACAAGTTGAAGTCATCCTCCTGTGTATACTTGAGTCCAAAGTCTTGAGCTCCCTTCAAGTACCTTATAACTCCTTTTGTAGCAGGCCAATGACCCTCACAAGGTTTTTGCATAAACCTAGAAATGATTCCAATAACAAATGAAATGTATGCTCTGGTAGTAGTGAGATAGTTAAGACAACAATTTTTACTTTGTTGCATCCTCAAATTCATTTCCTTCTTTGGATGTGAGCTTTAAATTTTGTTCCATTCAAGTGGTTAAAGGATTGCACTCAACCATGCCAAATTTTTTCAACAAATATTCAATGTACTTCTTTTAAGAGAGGAATATAAACTTCTAATGTTGGGTTACTTCAATACCAAAATAGTAGTGAACATATCCCAAGTATTTCATCTCAAAACCTTCGCTCAATTCTTTCCTTATGGATGCAATGAAATTTTCATTTCTCCCTACCATTAGTAGATCATCTACGCACACCACAAGATATACAACAATTTTTCCAACTTTCTGGACAGATAAAGTTGCATCATCAAGATCATAGTGTTTGAAATTTAGTTTCAGAATGTGCTCCATTAATTTCTCATACCAGGATCAAAATGCTGGTTTGAGGCCATATAATGATTTAATAAGCTTTCATACTTTTTTCTCTTTTGCCTTCACAAAAAATCCTTCTGGTTGAGACATAAAACATTATCTTTCAGATATCCATTCAAGAAAGCAACTTTTACATCCATTTGATGGACTTTCCATCCATTCTAAGTTGCCAAGGAAAAGAGAGTTCTAATGGTATCCCATTTTGTTGTGGGGGTAAAATTATCTTCATAATCGACCCCTCCTTTATATGCAAAACCTTTTTTCATGAGCCTTGATTTATGCTTGTCAAGTGATCCATCTACTTTATACTTGTTCTTGAAGACCCACTCGTGGCTAGTTAGTTTGGTTCCAAATGGAGGGTCTACCAACTTCTAGGTTCCATTATTTATCAAAGCATAATACTCTTTCCCCATTGTTTCTTTCCATTCATCATGAGAAGAAACTTCTTTGAAGGAATTTGGTTTGAAATATGTAGACAAATTTAATTCACAATCATAAGAAACATCCATATCAATAATTGAATCAGAATTGTCTACATCGCCTCCGTTATATCTAGTAGAACTTCTCATTCATGTCTTTCCAACCAATTCAGGATGAACAATTTCAAGTGTCCCGGAGAGCCATTGTGGAGGACCTTTCTAAGATGGCCCAAGCTTTTTAATTGACCGAGATGCGGTTGAATCAAGAATTAACCTTCCAATTCTCTCAATCACATCACTCAAAGTGTCTTCTTGATTAGTGGTTGGAGCTTCATGAGGGGGAGAGAGTGCTTTATAAGGAGATTCCATATATTTATCTAGGATAGGGATCCCCCCTTCAATATGTGGAATCTCATTATCAAATTCTCGAAAAAATATTGCATGCTCGAATTTATCCAATCGATCAAGTTGTCGCTCAACAACATTGTCAGTGTTGGAAGAATCAAGCAAAAATGCATCTCTAGACAATATAAACTTTTTATTTATTTCATCATAGAGATGATATGCTTTGGAGGTATCCGAGTAACCCAAGAAGATACACTTTTGACTCCTTGCATCAAGTTTTTTCTTTGTTCCTTAGGTATCAAGGCATAACAGGTGGAACCAAAAACCTTGAGATGCCTCACCAATGGAATGTGGCCATACCACATTTCATAGGGAGTATTCTTTTTGAGAGCATGAGATGGACATATGTTTATAAGATAAATTGCACATATAACTGTATCAGCCTAGGACATCAACTTAACACTTTTGAAAAACATGATTGAACATACCATATTTAAGATTGTCCTATTCATTCTTTTGGCTACACCATTTTGTTGAGTATTATAAGGAACAATTGTTGATGTTGGATCCCATGCCTATGAAGATAGTTTTCAAATTCATTTAAATTATATGCCTTTCCATTATCAGTACAAATAGATCCAATATGAGATTGTGTACTATTTTCAATCTATGCATGAATGTTTTTGAAAGTTTCAAAAGCTTCAGATTTGTTCTTCAACAGATATATCCAACACATTCTAGTGTAGTCATCAGTAAAAGTCATCATATATTTATTTCCATTTTCATAAGGAACATGAATAGGGACACACAAGTTAGAATGAATTAGCTCAATCTTTTATGTTCTCTAGAGTTAGAATCATGAAATGACTGTTTTTTTGTGTTTTCCTAAGATACACGCATCACATTGCTTAATTTTCCTAGGAATGGTTGGAAAACTAGTAACACCATTTCTCTTCAATAAATGAATATTGTCATAGTTTAGATGTCCAAATCTAGCATGCCATAAGAGACTTGATAGTAATGTAACTTCACCATAAAACTATATGCAAATTTATGTGAATGAGAAGATGTTCCTTGCAACTTCAAGATTCTTTCTTCTTCTATCCTAGTCATGACAAGTGAGTTGTATGATGCTTTTATCACCTCAACCTTGCCATCAAACATGTGAATGGAGTGTCCTTGTTGGTAGATGTGAACCAAGGACATAAAGTTTCTTTGTAAATCTGGGAGGTATAGAACATCATGTAGAGGAAATTTAGGGAGTTCAAGCTATTTGAGCCTGATGGTGCCAAATTCAGATGGCTTGCGTTTTGACTTTTCTGCAAAGTAGACCACTCCATCTACATTGTTAATTAATCCTTCAGAAATACTAAAAGGTCATGTGGTAGGATTCTCCTTAATCAAGCAATCATGCATCTTTCCATGAAGTAAGTGAAGAATTGAACAAGTCTTTAGTCACTCTAATATTGCAATGTGCCACAATATAATGAGAAGATTTAGGTGATTTACCTTTCCATGGATTTGGTGATTTTCCTTTCTCTTCATTTCTTTCTTGTCTAATTATATCCCAAGAGATATTGCATATGGAAGAATCATTTCCATTTTTGTTATAGTGTATGAAATGAAGATAAGGTCTTCCTCCTTGATAATGTTTTCCCCCTACCTCTGCTATTATTTGTTCCACATCCTAATCTTCCACCTCTTCCTCTAGAAGAATACTATGCCCGATTCTTCTCTTTTTGTGCAAGACACACAACTTCTTTAGAAGGCTAAGAAAATATCTTTTTCTTCCCAAATACTTTCTCTCTTTTTGCAAACTTCTCCACAAAAGAGTCAAATGAAATCTCTTTAAGTTCTCCACTAGCTTGTAATGATTCTAGATAGTTAGAATATGTGGGATATAGTGCCTTGACGAAAGCTGTGAGAGGAACATATATTTTAAATTTCATAACTTTTATATCATGCATAATAACTCTTATTTTAGAGGTTAAGGAAAGGGGATCATCATCTTTCAATTGAATATTGAAGAGTTTGATCATAAGTTGGACTACTTCAAGCTCAAAGTGTGAGTCATATAAGTCTTTCAACTTTAAAGCATTAAAGTAATTTGTAAATGGCGCAATGTGATGACTCACCTCTTCATTGACTGATGAAGCAATCAAGGCATAAGCTTTGTTTTTCTTGTTCTCCCATATGGCGATCTCATTGTCAAGTGTGATATTTTCAAGTGGATTCCTAGCTTCTCCTTTAGATACTCCTTTCCAAAATTCATTGAAAATGAAGGTATTCTTTATCTTTCTAGACAATTCATGGTAGTTCTCTTTGCAAACAAAAACTATGCCAACTATGGAGATGAGTGAATCATTATTAAATGAAATTCTTAACTGTGCTCTAAATACTTGCAGCAAAGATCTATTATGTCTTTATAAATAATAAATACCCATCGTACAACAATCTGTAATTGTCTTCAAAATAACTCAAAAACCAACTCGCATATACAATCACATGTGGACCAACGCATGTAATATATACCACCAACACATGCCTCAAATTCAAATATGGACCAACACATGCCTTAAATATGAACCAACACATACCATCATACATGAACCAATGGATGAAATCATGTCATCATACATGAACTAACGTATCATCATACATCAACCAATGAATTTTTATGCAGGAGTTTCAACCAACGCACTGTTGTTATTGTAGTGTTGGAATTGATGTCAACAAGGTCTTGGTACTGCTTTTCATATGATTTATGTCAACCTGATGATGGTAGTCTTCCTTATGATTGTGTAGAGGTATTGGTTTGTCGCAGTGATATACTTGTTGGCATTGATGTCAACATGGTTATGACCTAGTGTAGGATATGCCTGCCTAGTGCAGGAACTAGAGGTTGAGTAGAGATGTGTTGTATATGCCTATCTAGTGACAGAGATAAAGGTTGGTGATGTTGCTATAGGTGTTGGAGGTAGTTGGATAGGTTATTGATGTTTCTACAAGTGTTAGAGATGTTGATCCATGTTGAGGAGTTTATCATACTAGGTCTTCATGTCCCTGACTTGTTACATAGGTTATTTGGCTTGTGTTACTAGTTGCATAACATGTTATTTATTTTTTGAAGGTTGTACAAGTGCTAGAGAAGTATTGGAGCCGTTTGGAAGAGTTTTGGGCTAAAAGGAGTTGAATTTCCTTATGCTATGCCAAAACCGAGATATTCTAGCACCATGGGTGCATATGTAAGCCTTTCAGTTGAGATCTGCTAGTGTTATACTTTCAGTTTTGGCCCAAAGTTGTTTTTCTCCATATTTCTCACACATCTGAGGTATTTTATGTGTTTTTTGAGTTCTTTTATTCAAGATTTTTCATAACAAAGTAAGAAAAATTTAACCATAATCTAGAAGGTGGTTAAAGTGGAAACAAGTCTCTCGTTCAATGGAGAGAGTGGTAGATCAAGTCAAGGATGAAGATCTGATTCAAAATGTCGAAGTGTATGAGTAAAAATTTGTTAAGCTCAGTGGTTTTTGGTAATTATTGAGTTAATCACTTCATATCATCTATATATTGGAGAGAGATCAATGATAGAAGGGTTGGTTATGCTATGTGTTGAGTGAGTGAGATAGAAGAGAAGTGTGAGCAAGGTTGTGAGTGTTATTATGCAGATTTTTTGAAGTAATTTGCAAGTACTAGAGAAGGTAATAGAGGTGTATTTCAGCCAACACTTTATGCAGATAGCAAGGTGATGAAGTAAGGATTGGTTACAGTTCTTTTTGGTGATTGGAAATAACTTTTATATTCTCTAGTTTATTGTTTGTGTCCAACATTTGTTTATGAGCAGATTTATCTACTGAAGAGAGGGTTGTTGTTGATGTGTTTATCATATCATTTTATGCAGTGTTTGTTTTGATTGATTCTCTTTCATGGAGACTAATATGTTGTTGTTGAGCTATGAAGTTTTCCTTGGAGTCCATTTTGAAAATGAATAAAATCATGGATTTGAGAGTTTGATAGGGGTGGTGGCTACTTGGTGATGGTAGCTGACAAAACAATGTTTTGTAAGTTGTATCTCCGTTTGTGATGGTGAATAGTCCAATGGTAGCCGCAGGAGACTCGTTGGGAGTGGTTTCTTTCAAAAAGTGGTGGCTTCGAAAGTCACGTGAGTAGAGAATTCCTAGCTATTGGATGCCAACAATATTGATCCCAAGGGCTGTTGCTCATTGCTAATGGAGGCTAGCTAAAATGATGTAAATGATTTTATTATATTAATATTAGAACTAGAAGCAACATAATAGTAACAAGGGTGAATTTTTTGTCCCAAAGGGGGTTTTCCATCATAAATATTTTGTGTCTCATGTGCTAAATATTTTTGTGGTTTTATGCTTATGGTTGATGCTCTGATCTCTTTATCTGTTTCAGATTGTGAATGGTTTAATGAATAATTAATTGGAGAAAAATTATATAAGTTCCTTCACTACTGATTCACCCCCTCTCTTAGTAGTGCTCTACATTTATAACAATTGGTATCAGATCTAGGTTCTTGATTATAACTTGATCACTAGAGAGTAGATCTGGGGAGTATTCGTAAAAATTTTGCATTTTTTTTCTTAGAAATGGATCATCAAGGAGTTCCATTTCTTCACGGGGGTAAATTTGCAACATGGGAAGTGAAATTGGATTTATATTTGTTGTTTCTTGATGAAAATATTTTGGTAAAGTAGATTATGGAAAAAAATATTAATTTAATGATATGGATAAAGAGATTATCATGCATGGGATTTCAAGATCTGATAATTTGTATATAAGACACCGTGAAACTGCAAAAGAAATTTTGGACAAGTTGCAAAATTTGTATTAGGGAGAAAACTTGTAGATTTCAGAGAACTATGAAGGACCATGCCACTCACATGTTAATAATGAGTACAATGCAAAGGATTATACACTTATAACATTGGAGAATCAAGTCTCCTCACAAGAAGAAGATGGAAGCACCACTCGCCCACAAGAAGAAGATGAAAGCACTAGTGATAACAATGATGATTTAAGCTTTGAACTAGAGGGACAAAAATAAGGGATCAAAAACAAAGATGAAGTATTGGAAAGGTTGGAAGATTAATCCAAGATAATGGCCCTAGAAGTGGAGATCAAAAGGATCACAACTGACAATAAAGATTAGATAATTTTATTGCAAATTCTTAATGAAAAGGAGTGTGCCTATAAAGAAGAAATTTGAGATTTGAAAACTCAACTAGAAGAAGGAAAGAAAATTGAAGAAGGAATGAGGAAGCAGTAAAAGGAGATGGAAGATGAGTATCAAAGACTGAAATATGAAGTAACTTATACAAGAGAAGAACTAAGGAGGATCATGTCTAGTGCTCAAGAAACTACAAGAAAATTTGAAAACATTGGAGCAGCTAGTAGCAACATGAAAAAGGAGAGTCATTAGCAAAATCAACAACCATGCAAGAACCAAAAGAACAAGTGAATAAATAAGAAAAAGAAAAATAAAAGAAAGGTATATTTACCAAGAAATGTAAAATGTTTTAACTGTCGAAAACATGGACATACAACAACAAATTGCAGTAGTGAAGAGATCAAATGCTCTCAAAAAAATGAGATGCCAAAGGAGAAGCCACCTCAAGAAAGCATGCAAATAAGATTTCCATTTTCACGAAGGTCATCATCAATCAGGTACAATAGTCCTTTTTATGGTTATTATTTCTCATGCAGTGATTTTAGCCATAGGGCTATTGACTGCAGGGCACATGCAAGGAATAGAAATCTGATCAACAGAAGATACCAGTCCATTCCTCAATTCCTTGGTCATATAAGGTGTTATGTGTGTGAAAATTTTGACCATAAGGCCAAGGATTGCAAGTTTCCCATGTGTCATAGGCAATCCATTCAAAGAGAGAAGAACATGAAAGGCCAACCACATAAGAAGAAGGAAGATCATCCTCTCAAGGTTTGGAGGAGAAAGGAGAAGCAAGAGACTCCCACCAAAATATGAGGCATGAATGGTCTAAGGGGGAAATATGGCCACATCTTGAGTTGCATGAAGACTTTTGGAGGTGAAACCATATCATAAAGCAATGCATGTGTTCAAGGGGAGTTAATGAGGTTTGAAGTGTAACTTTTATTTCTGATCTATCCTTATTTCTAGTTTGATACTAGTTGGATCAACCATATTTGTTACTAATGACTTTTGAAAAGTTGTATGTTGAGTTTCCATTGATACTTTTGAAGATATTGCAGCCACATGTCTATTCTTATGCACATGATCAAGGTGTGATGGAGGATTACACGCTCAAGGGGAGTTTATTTGCTTCCAAATGGATATGCAGAGTGTTGGCATTGTGCTTACTATGGAAGGATCTTGTTGTGCATGTATCTGACGTTGATTTTATCCAGGAAGATGTTGAGAAGAATTTTGTTGCCATTGTCACAGTTTGCTAGTAGGATGAGATAGTATGATTGCATGACAAAGTTATATGGTGCTAGTTATCATATTGCTAGAACACATTTACGTCAATATTTTCCTGCATGTGAAGCTTCTATGGAGATCAAATGATGGTGTGTTGGAGTTAGCTCATCTAGAGTATGCATACTATTATTCACGTCTACTATTTCTAGATATATGATGCATGTTGATGTTGAGATATTGTGCATTCATATGGATGAGTTGTGATGAGCTTATGTTGTAGTGTGAGTTGGATCATAAGTATATTGTTGCTGATGCATGGAGAGAATTTTCTTATGCTTAAGTTTCATGAGAGTATGTATGTTGCTTATGATGTCTTGGTTTGAGAGATTGATATGTTTTTTCTGCTTGAGGATTGTGGCTCTTTCTATATGTGGAAAGATTGTGTTGACCTTGATGCATGAGATCAAGGAAATGATGAGTTTATGCACTACTAATGATGCTATATTTCCAGAGCTTATGTTGTTGTTGTAAATATTATCTCTCTACTATTAATTCTTGAATATAATGCATATTGGATCACATTGATGATGTTGGATAGATTTTTACTACATTGTCTCATCTACTACCAATGATATATTTGCTGCTTACTGATTTGTTTCCTAGAGTTAGAGTTCGCGCTATTGTAGCATGTTGCTTGTTGTTGAGCCTCATTGATGATTTGTTCACTGATGATGAGGATGTATATGATGTTGTCTCTATGTCATATTATGCATGTTGATGTTATCAAATGATGATGTTGGACATGTGTATGTGGAGCACGGTGGTTTCTAGTGGTTCTATTATGACATTGCTACAGGAGTTGTTGGAATCTTTGATCATGGCCAAGATGTTGAAAGTAGTCATGCCCTAGCATATGCTATGTATAGTACTTCCTATTGTTGCTACTACATATAGAGATTATATCATTATTCATGGAGACCTTGTATCTGATTCTCATGCCATGTACTGTATCTTCATTGGTGCTAATGTATGGAGTATATATCATTTCTCATGGATGCCTTATATTTGATACATATCATTGTGTTCGACTTGAATAGAGGAGAGCACACTTCTGTGCATTTGTATAAGCCATTTATCATTATTATTTTATCTTGCTGGTGAATTACTCATGGAGAGACTGTGGTATCTCGCATGTATTGTAAAATTTGTCAAATCAGCTATGCAAGGGCTAATAGGTGTCCAAGTCATGTCATATTTTGTATACCATTTATGTAACCCTATTTCATTCGATGAATGATGTAACCTTGGGTCCTTAGATTCATTGGTTGGTGATAGGCTTGTTTTTGGTGGAGTCATATGTTAGTCTTTTGTACTTATCACAACCATGTATTTGCTCCATGAATCTTTGTATATGTATGGCACTTCATTGTATATCATTGTTCAAAGTTAGTTGGAGTCCTATTCATGAGGAGTAGTCTCTTATACTTGGAAAGGGGGCTTACGGTAGAGAAGTGGAAATGTTTCTACAACAACAAAAAGAGTGTGTTTGTAGCCCCATTACATGCTTAGGGGGAGCATGTTCAATATGAGAGGTTGCATGGTTGTGGCTAGAGACATGATGGTAGGAGAGATATCCCTAGTTGTATCAGTTTTGTGTCGACATAGTGTTGAGTATGATAGGGGGAGAAATTCTCTCAGCTGGCGCATTATTAGCATTGTATTTTAGTGATTGCATTTCCATTTGCCATTGATTTCAAAGGGAGAGAGACTTCGGATTTCATGGAGATCAACTCCAAAGTCGTGGGAGAGTGTGTGGAGATTAGCCTTAGAACTTGGATATCAGGTTGAGTTTGACATCAATGCCAAAGGGGGAGCTTGTTAGCATTATAGTTTTGGAATTGATGTCAATACGGTCTTGGTACTGTTTGTCATATGCTTTATGTCAACCAGATGATAGTAGTGCTCCCTATGATTGTGCAGAGCTATTGGCTTGTTGTGGTGATCCGCTTGCTGTCATTGATGTCAACATAGTTATGACTATTAATTTGGAAGTTTAGTGACAAATTACAACCATGGGACTACATTCCTCTTTTTGAGAGGACTAATTTTGACTATTGAAGTGCTCAATTTGGACAAGGGAAAATGTATTTTTGAATTAAAGTTGACATGTGCATATTTGATCAGATCGGCCCTAAAGGAAATTGGACACCCTTGGAAGGTTATAAATACAAGTGACCTAAACCTCATTTGGACATCCTCATGAGAAATTCTTCTATTCTCTTCCTTGATTTGTCTCACACAAGTTTGAGGCAAGTTCATAGAAATTGGTTGGCACATGTCTGAGATTATAGGGTCTGAAGCTCATGTGTGTTTCTATGTTTTTGGGTCACAGTCTCAGGATTGTCAAAGGAAATTTTTGATTGTAGTTGTAGGCTTGTAGGCTCAAGGTAGCCATTGTAAGCTCTCAATTGCATGTTTGTTATCTTCCTCCATGCGACTAGAATATAAAGTTTGATTTTTCAGTTGACCGAAGTTTTTGCCAGTTAACCGCAGAATTTGACAGCTGACCACAGACAATGACAGTTGATTACAGGCTCCTGGATCAAGGTTTTGATTATTAGCATGGTTGGGTTCATCTCATGGATATTGTTTAGCTTATTTTTGCTAGATAGGTTTATGGTTGAAGTTATGGATCATTGTACTCTCTCTTTACTGAATCATTCAATGACAATATAATAAGAAGAAGAATTTGAAAGGGCTTTCCCCATGGTGGGTTTTTCCATGGTCTTTGACGAATCCTGGTATCTCTATGTGAGAATACTTTTCTTCTATTATTCCTTTATGTTCCACTGCATTGATGATAATATTGTTCTTTCTACATAGTTGCATATGTTGCTGAATAATGATGTAGATTTGAATAATGATATGATTCTATGGGCAAAATTTAACTATGGAAATAATGAAATGCAATTATCAAAGCAAAGAACAATCTATCCCTAAGAAAAATTAACAATAACCTAGTGAAGAATATGCCTACCTAGTGCAAGATCTAGAGGTTCAGTAGAGATGTGTTGGATAAGCCTATCTAGTGCAAGAAATGAAGGCTGGTGATGTTGCTATAGGTGCTAGAGGTAGTTGGATAGGTTGTTGATATTACTACAAGTGTTAGAGATGTTGATCCATGTTGAGAAGTTTGGAAGACTAGGTATTATGTCCCTGACTTGTTGCAGAGCTTTGTAGCTTGTGTTACTAGTTGCAGAACATGTTATTTATGTTTTGAAGGTTGTACAGGTGTTGGAGAAGTAGTGGAGCATTGTGGCAGAATTTTGGGCCTAAAGGAGTTGAAGTTCCTTATGCTATGCCACAACCGAGATCTGCTAGTGTCATGGGTGCAACTATAAGCATTTCAACTGAGACCTGATAGTGTTATCCCTACGATTTTGGCCCAAAGGTGTTTTTCTCCACATTTATTATGCATCTCAAGTATTCTATGTGTTTTTATGGTTGTTTAATTCAATATTTTTTTATAACAAAGTCAAAACAAGTTAACCATCATATATAAGGTGATTGAAGTGGAAATAAATCTCTCATTCAATGGGATAGTGGTAGATCAAGTAAAGGATGAAGATCTTATTCAAAATTTCAGAATGTGTGAATAAAGATTTGTTGAGCTTAATAGTTTTTTGCAATTATTTAGTTAATCACTTCATATCATCTATATACTAGAATGAGCTCAATGATAGATGGGTTGGTTATGCTACATGTTAAGTGAGTGAGAGAGAGGAGAAGTGTGAACAGGTTGTGAGGATTATTATGCAAAATTTCTAAAGCAGTTTATAGGTATTGGAGAAGGCAGCAAAGATGTATTTCAACCAACATTTTATTTAGAGAGAGATGAGATGAAGTAAGGATTGGTTTCAGATATTTTTAGTGATTGGTAATAGCTTGTATATTCTCTAGTTTATTATTTGTGTGTAGCATTTGTTTGTGAGCACATTTATCTACTGAAGAGAGGGTTATTGTTGATGTGTTTATCAGATCATTTTATGCAACGTTTTTATTATTATTGATTCTATCTTTTGTGCAGACTAATATTTTGTTGTTGAGATGTGAAGTTCTCCTTGGAGTCTAGTTTGAAAATGAATGAAAGCGCGGCATTGAGAGTTTGATAGAGGTGGTGGCTCCTTGTTGGTGGTGTTAGCACTTGAAATTTCACCTCAGGCTGAGAAAGGTAAACCTCAAGGCTACATCAAACCATTTAGCCTCGTAGCTAGCCCTACGGGGCAGGAGAAGGCTCTCTCCAGTCTATCTCATAAAATCTTCAATGGATGAGATGACAAATAGGGTAACGCTGATTTTAGGCTAGTAAATTGATCAGAAGGTTTGATTTGGAGTTTTTAGGGTTTTTGGTGGCAAATTGAGGGGATGGCAATTTTGGGTGCGGGGATTGGACACAGTTTCCACAGGGGGTTCCTTAGGGCGAGGTAGGAGACAGTGTTGATGCCTTTACCTGAAGTGAATGGTCAGGAATGAAAGAAAAAGAGCTAAAGAGAGCAAACAATAACTTTGAATTCTCTTTAGACAGTAGAAAGCATTGAAATTAAACAAACTTAAAAGCAGAGCATGGCAAGCATGAATTCTTACTTTAACATTTCATTTGTTTAATGTGCAGAAGTAAAGAAAGGAAATGAATCACATAAAAAAGCTTACAAGAAGATTGAGAAACACACCATCAACACATGAGTCCACAAGAATCCTAAAGAGGACTGCAAAACCCTGGTCTTCCTTAGCCAAAAATTGTAGAGATACAGTGAAATAATACAATAATAGCTTCTCCCTCAAGAGTCCAACCATGAAAATGAGTATGAAAGTACATAATATAGATGATCTAACCTCTTTCCCTGCCTCTAGGGGTCGAGCTCACTATCCTAGGAGCTATTTCAACCACTTCTAAACTTAGCACTACAAACTAGGCAATCATAACAACTTGCCTCTATAAAATTGGAAACCAATTCATTCATTTAATTTTCACCTATTTCATGAATGAATCTTCTAGAAGAGATAAATAAGAGTAAAAGTGTCATAAAAGTACCATAATTACATCAAAGAAAATCATTGTTCACTTCAAAAAGTCAAGCTGAGTCAAATCTGCGTTTTCTGGGCTGTACAGTGCATTTCTGGGCAATTCTGCTTGACATGTCACGCACCCCTGCCTGACATGTCGCACACCTTTGGAGCCATGTTTGGGGCACTTTCAGGTGGAAAAATTGGACAAGAGTAGGCTTGTTGGAAAGGTCTGTGAGTCTACTTTCCAACCCAACTGGAATTTTTGGATTTGGAGTTGATTTGCCCTGTCAAAAATCAATTCTCCCAAGACAACTTTCTTCAGTTCAAAAAGGTGGCAGAAAGTCAAATTTTGCATGTTTTTTGACATTTTGGAGGCCCAAAACTTCACAAAATATCAAGTCCATCCATGTGCATATGTAAATTTGCATGAAAAATCTGGAAATACTGAGTTTTTGTCAAATGGAGTTGCCGGGACGACGCGTCTCACCGGGGGTGAGACGCGTTAATGAGCAAAAACCTGTAAATTGCCAAAAAATACCAAAAATGACCCAAAATGCTCAAATTTTTTTGGGATTTGTGCTGTGGATGAGCTATTTAGTGCTATGCTCCTTCAAGGAAGCCTTGGCCAAGATATGGATGGGATCGGCCCTTTTTCTCCATTTAAGTGCCTTTGCCAACCGCCTTTGAAGCACTTTCATCTTTGCTTTGCACACGTGCATCCGCGCCCAATAATGATTTTTCATGTTCCTCAGCAGTTTGTTATTTTGATTGGCCTTAGCCACAGCCTTTTTCAATGAGCATTGTCCCAAATAAACATAGATTCTCGATCTATGGGTCTCAAGTCACCGGGTCTCCTACGAGCCAATTCCCGGTCTTCACGGATTTTCTGCAGCTCATATAGCTTGTGCTCATCCTCCAACTGTTTGTTTCGCTGCTCTAAATAGTTGATTATCCATTTTGCCATCAATAATTTCGTTTGCAGCGATTGAATCTCGGTACTTTTCTCTCGGATGATGTCCTTGAGCTCTGTGCTAGGAGAACCGACGTCAAGATCAATAACTGGATCACCTGACAATCTCTCCTTAATCATGGGCTGCTTGCCCCTCTCTGATACCTGTGTTGCTGTCGGAAACGAGGCCCCTTCCACCTGGTGTGGAGATAACACTCGCG